>SNQJ01S0154638.1:0-22569 GCA_010110895.2 Picea sitchensis
TCTTGCTCAACAGTTGAGACCCAATACCTATAGTGTGTTTCTCAAAACTGGGAGAAACAACATTACTAGTAGCCAGAGTAATACGTGAAGATGTATATACATCAACAACATCTTTCCTACAAATATCTATGCTACAATAAAGAACATCAAGGGTTGAAGAAGTAATAAGTGATCCTAATGGCTCAACATCATCAATGTTATTCTCATCATCCTGTAGTAGACTGACTTTTAGCTCAAGGTTTTGTTTGCAGTCTTACAAGCCATGAATAGTCTCATCCTTCTCTATCAGCTACAAGAGAAAGGAATCATAATCTGCTTTCAAAGCCCGATATTCATCAAACAATCGATTTTTATCTACTTGAAGAGGAGAATCTTCTTCACAAAGCTCATCAACAAAGGCATGTAAGTGGGGAACTTCATTAGCTAGCTAGGAATTGGTCTCTTCCAACTGGAAATATTTGTCTTCAAGTCATAATTTTCTATATGAGAAAGAGCTTTCACTTCCTCCTCTAGATCATTGACATGATCTAATTTACCTCCAAATTCATTTAAAAGGTTCTAGAAAATAGTTTTTGTGCTCCCTAGGACATCAACCTTCCTATATTTCTCAGCCACAACAGTTTGGAACAGGATAACTTCATCCTTCAATTGATTTTTCAATCCCTTATTCTATGTAAGCAATAGAGCAACAATAGACTTCAAAGAAAAGACCTTGCTATAAATCTTATCAACAACCTTCTTCTCATGGAGTTCCTACATTATTTTACCCATTACCATAGTGAGTGTGCTAAGCAATAAACCAAATATCTACATTATTTTACCCATTACCATAGTGACTGTGCTAAGCAATAAACCAGATATCAAAAGAATAATTTTTGTGCTACAAGACAAGATCACCAATCGACTTACACCAAGTTGTTTATATGCTAGTTGAACCCAATGAGAAAAAAATGTATTTTGATAGTCTCGATCGATCATGTGGTAGGACTTCATCTTTATCAAAACACACCCATATTCGATAGAGGGAAAGAACCAATTCAAACCAAGGCACCAAAGTTACAAAGGGTGGGTTGGGAGAAAAAAAGGAATGGGTCAACCTCAAAGGGAAATTCGACCACAAACAAAGCGATATCCAAGATATTTAAACTTGCAATAAAAAAAATTAACCCGAAATGTACAACCGCGGGGTTATAACTGGATCTAGGGAATTCGTCACAGTACGCATCCACCTTCCAGTGGATCCGTGGAACCACAAAGAAGAATGATGGTTTAGTTGAGCCACTAGTCAATCAAGACTCTCCTCCAGTTGGAAATAAAAATTTGGGTTGGGTGTATCTCCAGTCGGCATCAAAGAGCCCAGTGCAATCAAGTCTCTAATCGACGGGCAAGCAAACAACCCAGAAATGTCGAGGGTTCAGTTGCATTGGGTTTTCCCTAAGCTAATGTTCCTCTTTTGGGATTTTTAGGCATTAAATAGGGGATTATGTACATTTTGGTACCCTAAGTGGGTCCTTTCGTGTGAAGGGTACGTAAAAGATTAGCGTAAAGAAAATTAGTGGAGTTTACTCAAGAGTAAGTCAACATGGGTGGTTGGGGTTTATTGGCCCCTTTGTTTTTGGATAATCATGCAAAGTGACAAGATGATAGTGTGGAAAATGTATATCTTCAACTACGCCATGTGGAGCCACAATTAGTTGTGTAAGAAGGAAGAAATTCTTGTTTTGCAACGTAAATCGGCTAGTACTTGTAATATGTGATGAATTATATATATATGGTAGTCAACCAAGCTAGTTAGGGTTTTGATATGGTAAAATCCAATCATTATGCATTATATAAGTAGTCCTTTAGGACTAGGGTTAGATAATTTTGTGAATTGATTGGTTGTGTTAATTTTAAAGAACTAATCTACTCTTACAATGTTTTGTATTACTATTATGTTGTTATAATGAGTTCAATATTATTATATTAAGAGGTTATTTTATTGGTTGAGATTGAATAAGTGTTGATGCAATTATAAGCATAATATATTACCAAACATAAATTATTGATCGAGATTCGTAATCAGTAGAGTTGATACACTATATGTGTCGATAACAGATATGTTCCTATGTCTAATGAGTATAGCTCAATTAAGAAAACTATCTAAAACCAATACTCTGTTTTCACACTTCAAAGAAAACACTCTTCACACAATTCATAAATTAGAAAGCAAAACTCATAAACAAGCATATGATCTAAAGTTCTTGCTTAGGTGATGGACCTGTTCATTGATGGATCATGAAAGGAAAACATGAACTTTGATTCTATCCCCTAAAGCAACTAAACTAACAACAATTAACACTTTGTTTTAGGATATCTAAATGCTTCACACAACTTCAAACTTAGAAGAGAAAACCGATAACAAAACTTCTCAAGAAAACAATGAATCAAAAGGTTCTTTCTCAGGTGACAAGTCTATTCATTAGGGGATCACGAAATGAAGAGATGAACTTAGATCTTGTTCCCTGTAGCAATTGAAAACAATAATCAATAATTCACTCTTAAATAAAAAACAATCATAACTCTATTCACTCCAATCAAACCTGTGTAGTATAGAAAATAGTCAATATAATTGAGAGGCTTCATTATGGAACATGAAGGTAAAAGATGAAGTCCTATTGTTCCTGTACCCACTAAGAACACCACTATCTCAAACTATGAATAACAATATTTTTTGTTAAGCAATCCCACACATCAGATTCTTAAATGTTACCCTACAGAAATAGAAAGGAAACTAATTGCTCACATTGATTCAAAAGAAAGCGATTATGTGTTTGATCTTTAAAATGCATTTGAAATCATTGACAAAACACAACTGTTAAATGTGCACACTCACACAATCACACAAAGCATGTATAGGGAGGTTTACCTTAGTTGGGATGGTGGGCCCTTGTCGAACCAACAAGGTACCTCTAAAACGATAACAGACTAAAACGTTCTAATCATACCCAGAAATTGCACGATAGATCATTTGTATTCCTTCAACTTGTAAATCGAATCAACAGTTCATCATCTCGTACATCAAAACAATATGCATCATCTGGTTCTTACAACTTGCTTCATTACATTCATCATTCATATCCTATCACCTATACAACATCCCTTATAAAGAAGGTGAGTCGATACTATGAAGATCTAAGGATAAGTATCAAACAATTTTTAAAATATTACAATTGGTATTTCACATCGAATCTCTAGGGATGGACTTCATCCTCATGAAACAAAGTGCATGAGTGATGAAGTCTATCGTGATCTGGAAAACTTATTAAGAGGCTTCGATCCAACTAACTTCTCGAAATATCCATCAACATACTCGTTCAACAAGTGAATTCTGGAAATAGGGGTTTGGTATCGGAATACACATAGTTGCGAATCTGAGTACCGAATTAGGCGCAAAGGGAGATACCGGAATGGGCAAAAATGGTACCAGAATAGCATAGAGTGTGTTGGTACCGGAATAACACAAAGTGTGGGTACTGGAACAGAACATAGTGCAGGTACTAGTACTAGAATATCTCAGAGTGTGGGTACTGGAATAGCACAGACAGGTGTTGGTACTGGAATATGTAACACACCCACTATCAATATTTTAAAAATTTTGGGGTTAATCCCCCACAAATGGGAATTCTCCAGAAGCCTGCATTAGCGAAGTGCCAATCCCGGGTTCAATGTCGGGATTCGGGGTTTCTAGTGTCAAAACTTATTCACCCCTTGGTTGCCTCAGCCCCACTTGGATAAGCCTTTGATTCACACGATTGGTTCCTATATGACCATACGACAACTTCTCGTCGGGGTTTGGCAGTTTAAAAGCCTCTCCAATGTCCATAGCACTGCGAGTCCACGGACTACAATAGCCTTTGGCTAGCCTTGGTTGCCACCATGATTCCATGTGACCACTTACCATATATTTGTAGTGGTATAACCTTCCATCAGGTTTCAGCATTTCGTGCAAAACATATATGCCCGGGAATCAGCGATATCCCGATTCCCGATATGCCCGATGGGACCTACCGCCGATGGCGCTGCGGATGGTTTGCCATCATCCCCGGATGGGCGGCCCTTGAAGTTATATCGGAAGTGGGTAGTGATTCCATTGTGTAAGAGTTCATGACTCTTGAAACTCCGATATGCGAACTCCGACTCACGGGATCTCGCCACGCGTCCTTGCTGATGGGCGGTGTTGATCCTGTCGGAAATCGCGGATCGTGAATCCAACACACAAGCGTTCTCTGATGTCGAGAACCCCGATTCTCCGGTGCGACTTCCCACCAGTCTTCCGACCGCGTATCCTAACTAATGGATGGTTTTGAGCTTATCGGGATTTCGCGGATCGTAAATCCTGATACAACAATCTCTTCTCTCTGAAATCCACCGATGGGTTAAATCCGGTCCCTACCACGATCGCCAAATTGTCTGCCCAGGAGTCAGGCTGGGATCTTCACCGGGATTTCGAGACTTTCTAAGTCCTGTTCCCTTTGCTCTCGGGAACTCCGATTCCCGATTCTCAACTCTTCGGGATCCTCTACCACGCGTCATACAATGGACGGTCGAGATCTGCTCGGGAAATCGCGTGCTCCAGCGGTGATTTAGATATCTGTGATCTACTCCCCAAATCTCAGATGGTGAAAATCCCGACGCCTACCAAACGCTGACACGTGTCTTGACGAGATCAACGGCTTACGGGAATTTCTGCCCGGATATGATGGCTCGGATCACCGCGCCTACTTGCAGTAGCAACCCTTGCGCGGCTTCTCCAAATCCAACGGTTGACTGGTAATTTGGACTGAGATCTAACGGTTTAGATTCGTTTCCTTTGAGTCTTAGGGTCTATGATCCCAATTTCTCGTTGCTCCGCGAGGATAGAAGACAAGGGGGCAAAGTATGTAACGCCTGCATTAATTTCATCATTCTAATGGTGGTAGTGACTATGGTTCTTTCGATGGGATCTCATCCGTCGACTTGTTTCTCCTCACAACACTACTACCTTGGAACCTTAATGAGATCGTTCCTCCTCGTGAAGGGTCAATAAGGCCTGTACATGCGTTCGGTCCTTACTTTGGGTTCTTGAGTAGACCTTCCAAAGAAATCTCTGTGAAGAGATCCCTACCGAGACATTTCAGCGGATAAAGGAAGACAACTTCCGAGGAAGAGCTAGGCATGATTGGCTTCATTTATCAATGTACGTCGTGCACGGTATCCTTAGTGATAAGCATATATCAACTTATTCATATAAAACATGATCGCGAGAACACTCTCATGCGCTACAATTTCATAGTTCTGGGCTAATATCCTCCTTATCATCCAATTAATACCTGAGACATTTCCTGCAAGGAGAACATGTACAATTCCACAAGTCTCTGAACATATGTGATGACATATAAATTCCAGATGCAATAAGAGCAAAACACTTATCGAGTAAGTTCAGCAATGGAAGCTTGACTGGCGAGAGGGGTGCTCATTCCACCCAACCGTAGGCATAGAAACTCATGGAAGGATTTACCACTAACCACCCAGTGAGACCACGTGCTTTCTGGCGTCTCTCGTCTTCCGGTGACGAGGGCAGGGTTGCAATCCTTCCTCTGCACTTTATACACCCACTCTGAAGTAAAATGAGTTCCCCTCGCTTGTCTGCCTTTCAATACATTACGCCATACACCTCTCCGCGAGGTTGCGTGTGGCGTGATTCCATGATTAGGCGGCGAGCTCTGGATAGGCGGTTTACCATCCATCCCTCATCAAGCTATCCGCCTACCAATCTGCGAGCCAATAATTTTCAGGGCCAGCGAGATGCTTTTGGTTCATTATTTAATTCTCGATTAGGTAGCCACGCGCCGGGTGCCTTCCACCACCATCGTAGTCTCTTTTACGCACATCCCCTCATGAGTCCTGTAATATAAATTCATAATGTTATTTGCATTTATTGACCTTCTTCATAAGGTCCCTTCATCATACATTCACATTTTCATCATGCTTTAGCATGGTAATTCCTATTTTATTATTAATTACAAGTTGGTTGAAATAGGGGTGTTACAATTCCTTCCCCTTAAAGGAACCTTTCTCGGTGTTCTTTCTCAAAAGCTGTCATTCCTTTCTTATTCGGCCACTTCCGGCGTCTTGATCTTTGTCATCTTCCTTCAATAATTCCTGGACAGCAAGCACATTAATTCACAAAGTTGTGCAAAGAAAACGTTTTATTGATGTTCAAATTTCAAAGAAAAGGAAAATTTCATACTCTTAGCACAATACTTATATGTACAGTTCATGGATTTGTATCATGTTAGTCAGAGTATCATGCTCATCGTTCTTCTTGACATACTTGTTGGATGCTTAGTTCCAACTCAATAGCTCACAAAAGCCATCATAATTTCATCCTTCTTTCCAAGGTTTTCCTTGCACGGAAAACTACCCATTGTATGCATTATCCCAATAGTTTTCACAAGTGTAGTGAGTCTCCTCTTCCTTGCGGTCACTCACCCTCGGGCCGGGCTCGGGCATCCCCCTTCAGCGTTATACATTTCCTCGGGTGATCCATCTTTCCCCGCCAAGGATTTCTCGCATAGGAAGAGTTATAAAGAATTCATTGAGTTTTACAGTCGAGGTGTCCCTCGTATTTTCTCTGTCGAGGCGTCCCTCATACTTGTTTTGCCGAGGTGTCCCTCCGGCTAGTGTTACCTCATCACAATTTTATTTCAAGTGATCTTGACTCATCCGCGGGGTTTCATGGCTCAGTAGTAGTTATGTTCATCATTTTCAGTTTTGTCAACCTTCATTTGTTCCCTTCTGAACATGTCTTTCTTCTCACCTGTATCACGGTATACAAATTCATGAACATCATTATCAATTCTAACTTTTCAAAATTTTTATTGCAAACTTGTCACCCATAGATTTGTCCATTCTCAGGTTGTTTTCATATTTGCATTGCCTTTCGGGGACCAAATTCAAAATTATGGGACTTTCCTTCCATAATGGTTTGGCTCAGCAGAAATTGGACTTTATTATGGACTTACAAGCTGCCATATCCAAGACCCCTTTTGCTTCCTGCACTTTCAGCTTCAATCATCCAAACAAATTGTTATTTTCTCATGCTCATACATTTTATTGCACCTTTACTACATCGTCATAATAATCTTAGAATTGTGCATACTTTATTGATTAAATTACTTCCTAAAAGGAAATACCATTCTTACAGTTTGGCTGATAGGCAATGGGTAGCTTTCTATGGGCTTACCTTACTGCCAAATCCATGACCCTCGACCACTTGATTCATTCCTCAATCAATGAAACAAATTGTTAGTTCTCTATGTACGTATGTATATATATATATATATATATTCAAGCGTAATTCACCATTTTAAAGGGATTTTAACAACTGTGCTACCCTTGGCCACATTCATGCAATACATTCTTGCATGGATTTCAAGTTTGTCATACTTTAGTATCGGTTCTTGGTCATGGGGTGTTAGGATTTAACCTATCTTTTCCTCATATGATTTTAGTTGTTTTTCATTCATTCTTAAAACAATATCCACGCTCCCTGCTATAGGCCGATCACGACCCAAATTAGTACATATTAAACTTAAAAGTTTTGCATGAATGTGCGCTTGATAACGCCTTCGATAATAACCAGGGTGCCAACACTCAGGGCCACCCAAATTTGGTCTAACACATCTCCCATGAGTAAAATGTTGGAAGGTCCTCCTTCCTAAATGATAAATCTATTGTTTGTATTTTATGCAAATATGAATTTCCTGGAAGTAGTTCCAAGCAGCGTGCTATCCATGAGCACTTTTATTTTCAATCGTTCACTGATTGGTCCATGTGTTCAAGAAATATTAGTTCATGAATTCTTACGAGAGTTTAATCGGTCTTTTAGTGCGAGGAGGTTCATGCCTCTGTTATTGATCATCCTCACAGAGTCATACCCTACTCAAGATTGTCAATTCTATTTGCCCTTTCAATTTCAGGCATAGCATGCAATAATAAATATTCCGGAAGGGGTTCCCACCAAATCCCTTCATACCCTGAGCCACACAGGCACGAATACCTTAATACCTGTTCTTGGCTGCTTGCACACTTTCTCTATCCTCTACATATCCAGCGGGACTTTGAGTTTCACAGTCCCTTCAAGAACCTTTCTACCGCAGCCTTTCTATGGTCACACTCTGCTTGAGGTTGTTCATTATTGGCAGCTATCTTCCTCAACAATTCCAATATTATTCAACACCACATGACATACACTATAAGGCATATTAACCGTCATGAAATTGAAATACAAATATCATGGCGTTTAATAAAAACATTTCCAGACATGTCTAGCATATTAGTATGTACTTTCCTCACATTATCCTTAATGTTTTCATGAGTGTAAGACAACAGTTCTCCATCATTTTCCATGACATTACAACCATCATTATTATGGTGTCAAATCATTTTAGTTCATCAATGTACTAGCTTTCTCATCCCTAAGCGTGATGCAAAGTCAAAGAAAGAATTGAGGCTCTCCCTCCTTCCAATTCTCTCTACATCGCCTAGGGATTTTCAGCCCGATCAAGTTATATCTAAGGTCTCATTGCCTTTCCTCAACCACAACTTCAGCCAAGCCATTATCAATTAAATGTACTCATTTATTGAGTTAATCATACTCAGGGATTTACTTGCCTTTTACCAACTACACCGGTTTCCACAACTGCTCAGAAAAAAAAGAGCAGCCCTGGTTTAGGCCCATCCTAACTCTTAGGATGCTTCAACATGCTTTAGTAGCAACTCTTTGTTCATAGCAATTGAACATGTGCATCCTACACACTTCAATTAGGTTATCGGAATGGTCAATATCCGGTTATTAGTCTTCTATTACTTACATGATTCTTTCAAAACATAATCCGGGATTCTTATACATGAAGTAGGGCCTAAAGCGTGTTGTCAATCCTTCAACAATTATCAGGTTTGTGACTATGTTCCTCGGCCGGAGGACCTTATATAGTTCCTCCACCGGAAACTCCTTCATCATGCAACTTCCTCGTTCGCGAGATCCATCCTGTTGTGATGGGCTCAACCTCGAGTTAGCTTTTTGGTGGTCTACCAAATATTCTTCCTTAAGGAATATAAACATGCATCCTTGTTAACTTAAATCTGTACTTAACCACTTTCCTAATCCTAAGCCTTCATGTAGCTATCATAGTTATATTTCGTAGCCTACATACATTTCCATTTTAAAATTAGTCATCTGAGTTTATTCTCAGTCCCTCTCATTGTGATCTGCAAGGGCACAACCATTTGCCTCTTATCATGACAATGAGCATCCTTGCTCATTTACTCTCTTTCATTTAATTGCAATGGATTTTTCCCGGGGATATATAGTACGTTCCCTTTAAGCTCTCCATTTAGAGCCGGATCCTTCCGCGACTCTTGAATGGAGTCCAACCATGCATCCATGAAAGGTATTCATTCAATTTTGACAAGTGTAATTCTTGCCTCACATTTCACTCATCGGGGTCATCTGTTGGGCCTTTAGTATACTTATACTCCTACATTATATATGTGCATTACTTACCCGTTCAATATACCATTCATACCTTCCTGGTACGAGTATCGACTTCTTAATATGAAGTCCCTCGGTGCATTGACTCATGCACTATTCGTCATATTATTTCTCCCTCCCTTCTCGTGACCATCGGTGATGACCACGATCCAAATTTAAAGGCTGCTTCACGTTTCGCGATTTCAGAACTTCTTACGTTCTGGGTTACCACGACTCCGAAATCCAGCCGAAGACCAAGGCCGGGACTTCTGGCTCTTTCATCCATATGATCCTTCGCTCAAAACCTGGGATCCATTTTCAGACACGTGTCAGGATCCCATATTTCGGCGAATCCGTGGTCAACGCTCTATCATTTTCCAAACTTCTATTCTATTCAGACCCGACAATCTGGGTCCCAAGGTCCAGATCTCCCCGACAATCAACGGTCATGATTGAATCAGTGATTTACCTGGCGCGATTTTGGAAGTCTACGCTTCCATTTCCTATGGAAGACGAAACCTCGAGCTCTAGATCAATGGCTCTCGTTGATTCCAATCTAACGAATATTATTCCTTCTTAGCTTATTAGGTTTCCTACCGGAATAATCTCATAGTCCAACTCATGCAGATTATTTACCCTCTCTTTATGAAAATGACCAACAAGGGTGACTCTTGGGAATTAACAATAGTCTCAAAGGACTCCTTAAGCGGGTTATCCTTGCTATAGGTTTCAACCATTATAGGTCGAGTAAATTGACCCTCATTATTTTCACCCATCCTCTCAATCATGAGGAATTATGCCTTTCGGGGTTTAGTCTCTTAATAATGCAGAAATCCTAACTTTCTAAGGATCCTAACCAACCTTACCAGATTTTTCCCAAAATAATGAAGGGTTTCTTCATTTGGGTCTTAACCCTTATCTAATCAACCATCTTAACCCATAAGGGCTCTACTTGTTTTAGTAGGTAGTCATCGTTATGCTAGACAGAATAATTCAGTTCGTATCACGTACTTCGTGCGGCTTCATCAACCGCGATTTATTCTACCTTTCATTATTAGCACTCCAAATCTTATCAATGGCAGTCAATGCATCCTCATAAGAGTAGTTTCCATTTCTTTCCGCGGGTTATAGAAGTTTCCAAATTATAGTTTCATTGCGGTCCTTCTGCTTAAAGGCAGCGGATAAAAGTATCTTCTAGCGGCGGCTCGTGCACGGGCCGGTAGAAGTGTTGTAACCATGCTCGATACCACTTTGTAACACACCCACTATCAATATTTTAAAAATTTTGGGGTTAATCCCCACAAATGAGAAATCTCGAGCACGCATTAGCGGTATGTCCGGGTTCAATGTCGAGGTCCGGGGTTTCTAATTGAGCACCTTCACCCCTTGGTGCTTATGGCTAAGACTTTTGATTCACCTGTTGGTTCCTATATGACCATCGACAACTTCGTCGGGGTTTGGCTCTCAATGTCATGGCGCCGCGAGTCCTGGACTCGTGGCAGCCTTTAGCGCTAGCCCTTGGTTATACCATGGTCCAATTGACCACTTACCATATATTTGTAATAACCTTCCATGAGGTTTTGACATTTGCGACACAAAACATATACGGGACTCATGATATCCGATTCCGTTATCTTAGATGGGACCTACCATCGGCTCTGGATGGTTGCCGCTGTCCCCGGATGGAATGACCTTGATTATATCGGAGTCGAATGTCCTTGATTCCATTGTGTAAGAGTTTCATGACTCTTGAAACTCCGATGGCGAACTCCGACTCTGGGATCTCGCCAGCGTCACCGATGGGCGGTGTTGATCTGTCGGGAATCAGCGGATCGCGATTCCAAAATGCAAGAGGTTCTTGCCTCCGGGAACCCGATTCTCGGGTGCGACCACCGGATCTTCGACGATATCCATGCTAATGGGCCGGTTCACGAGCTTATCGGGATTTCAGCGGTCGCCAAATCGATACAATAATCTCTTCTCTCCGGAGTGGGTTAAATCTGATTCCTACTGCGATGTCGGCCCAGCGTGTCATCCGGTCAGCGGCTGGGATCTCTTCACCGATTATTTGGGACTTTCGAAGTCCTGTTCCTTTTGCTCTCAGGAACTCCGATTTATGATTCTCGATTCTTCGGGATCCCCTGCCACGTCTGTACAATGGGCCGATCCGGTCTACTCGTGAAATAGCGTATCGCGATTTCGATATGCAGCAGATCTATACTCCCCAAATCTCCGATGGTAAGAAAATTCCAGACGCCTCCCAATGGCCCGACCGTGTCACGCGAAATCAGCGGCTTACGAATTTCTACCCATATGATGAAACGGATCACTTCCTCTGCATACTACTTACGTAGCAACCCTGCAGCGGCTTCTTTCAAATCCAACGGTTGTGGAGTAAATTGGTGAGAATCTAACGGTCTAGATTCATCTCCTTTGAGTCTTGGGGTCTATGATCCCAATTTTCTGGTTGCTCACGATGATAGAGGACAAAAGGGGCAAGGTGTGTAACGCCTGCTTTACTTTCGTCCATCTAATGGTGGTGAATGACTATGGTTCCTCCGGCGGGATCTCATCCGTCGACTTGTCACTCCTCACAGCACTACTACCTTGGAACCTTAATGGAAACATTCCTCCTTGTGCAGGGTTAATAATGCCTGTATATTCGAGTCCTTGTTCTGGGATCTTAGTGAACCTTCCCAAAGAGAAAATCTCTGTGAAGAGATATATACCGAGGCATTCTCAGAGACAGATAAGGGTAAACAAATTCGAGAAGAGTTTGAGCATGATTGGCTTCATTTATTAGTAGCGTCGTGCGGTGGCATCCTTTAATGATAAGCATATTTCAACTTATTCATATCAAACATGGCGTGAACACTCTCATGCTTTGCAATCCTTTACAATTCATAGTTCTATGGGTAATATCTACTCCTTATCATCAATTAATGCCACGGACGGTTCCCTACACGGAGGGTATGTACGAATTCCACAAGTCCTATGAAGACATATGCTGACAGCATATAAATTCCAGGATGCAATAGGAGCCAAAAGACACTTATCAGTAAGTTGACGTGGAAACTGACTGGCGAGAGGGTGCTTTCGTTTCACTTAACCGTGGGCATAGCGACTCCAGTAGTTAGCCGCGGTAGGATACGATGCTCTGTGGCGGCGTCTCGGTGACCGGGGCGGTTGCAATGCGGATTTACCACTAGCCACCCCCGAGCTGAGACCACGATGCTCTGTGACGACGTCTCTCTGTCTGCCAGTGACCAGGAGCGAAGGTTGCAATCCTTCCTCTCTGCTATCACCCACTCTGCGTAAAGCCAGAGTTCCCCTCGCATCTGCCCCCTTTCAATCGCTTCTGCCATACACCCTATCCTCTCACGAGGTTGCGTGTGGCGCAATTTACCTCGCACTGATCAAGCCTGACGGCTCTACGGATGGGCGGTTTACCATCCCATCCCTCATCAAGCCATCCGCCTACTAGTCTGCGAGCCATTAATTTTTAGGGCCAGCGAGCCACTTTTGGTTCTCCGGGCCAGTGGAGTCCAAATACGGTATTTAATTCTCAGTGGAAGTTAACGCCACCTTTTTCAGGTGCCTTCCACCACCATCATGGTCTCTTTTTCTGCACATCCCCTCCCAGCAGTCCTGTAATATAAATTCATAATGTTATTTACATTTATCGACCTTCTTCATAAGGTCCCTTCACATCATACATTCACATTTTCATCATGCTTTAGCATTGTAGTTCCTGTATTAGGATTAATTACAAATTTGGGGGAAACAGGGTGTTACAGAATAACACAAGACAGGTGATGGTATTGGATAGGCGCCCAGGCAGTACCAGATCAATGTTGTGCGGGTCTGTTGGTACCGAATCAATGCTATGCAAGTTTGTTGGTACCAGATCAATGCTGGTTAAGAGTAAAATGATTAGGATCCTATAAAGTCAAACATTTAGTCATTTTAACTCAAGAAAATTAAACAAACCATGCTTTAATCATAAGTTACCTCTTATGCACATGAACAAGGTCATCAAGTGTATTTATGGAGGAAATAGTCAAATATATACTCATATCATAGGTAGAATAGGCTCAGATAGAGGGTAATATAGGGAATTATAAGTGTCAAAATGGAGACTCAACATTCCCCCATGCTTAAGTCATTGCATGTCCTCATGCAACAATGATCTTCAAAATTTCAAAATTGATGGTACTCCTCACTTGATCAAGCATTCTTGACGTTCCACCCTTCCTCGGCTCCTGAGTTCATGTTATACAATATAAACTTCCCGGCCTATGCTTCACACTTCTTACCCATGGCAAAGTAGTTATGATGGAAAAGTGGAGTGATGAGTCATGAGTAATAGATTAGATCTGTTAGTGATTTGACATTAGGTCTTATCCAATCTGTTTTCGATCAAAGTTAGGAGAAAGGGGTGGCTGTGACTCTAATATGATTATAGGATAGTGGCCAAGAGTTTTCATAATGACTTTGACTAATAGGCCTCCTAGCTAGATTACCTTTAAAATAAAAGTGATGTAAGCATAGTTTAGATCTCATTTGAAGAGAAAAACACATAAAAGAATACATCCCAAGATGATTAACTCGTTTCTTATCCAAGTTTTTAGAGATGAATCTCTTCTTGCTTAGGTAAGGTGAATTACACATACTGAGGGTCCCACTTCTCATGCAAACCTATTTATTTTAAAGATAGAACTCTAAAGTGGATACTTGAAGGTTCTTAGTAACATCATCCGAGAGCTATAAAGGTCATCTCCTAGCCTTGATTTGATAACGATTCAGAATGATACCCAAGGGGTTTTGTTCAGTTTTAAGTGTGCCACTTTATGTTTTTCAACTCGCTTTACCCGTCATAGCCCCGCTGCCAGCATGCCTGTTCGGTACCCCGACGGGTTTACCTTAGTACCATACAAGCATGGCCCCACTGCCAGCAGGTTTGTTCAATAAATCGGTGGGTTTACTTGTACTTCCTGATACTTCCTTTTTATTATATTACTCAAAAGATTTAGAATGATGTATATTGTTCATTGACATTTTTAGAGTATAAGGAAGGCAGGTGGTACGCGAGTGTTTTAGAGTTATTAGGCACATAATTAATTGTTTACAATTATCCCAAGGGTGACATCATCCACATTCAACTTAAATATCAGTTATTCAATGTATAATGGAACATCTCAGATAATGACTAAGAGGTCCCTCTAGTTAATCTTATTAGGGTTCTCATGAAAGTTCATTGAGGTTTTGCAAGGGCAGTCCACCACATGAGGTTTTCATCAATACCTCCCAAGAGAAACTTGTAAAAATAAAATTGGATAAGAACTTGTTGAATCAACTAGGTTAGTATTAGACATAATGGTGTCACCACTTTTCAATGGATATTTCAATTAACAAACACTTTTTCAAAATGATGAGGTAATAAGACATGTGCACCCATTATCATATAGAGCTAAATGTGAAAATATCTTCTTAAAGGATAGCAAGGGTGATTCATTTAGGGTTGAGTGTAGAAATGTAGGAGGAAGATGCACATAAGAGTAAAAACAATTCAACACAAGACTTAAATGATCCTTGATAGAAAGAACATGAAGAGATTAGCTCATACCTCCAATTACCTGAAGTGAAAACGATGTTAAGCACATGACACATATCATATCACCTTGGCATCAGTACCAGATTGGTAACTGGTATCAGAACATGTTTCTGCAGTACAGTAATAGATAGTACCAGAATAGGACAGTACCAGAACAGAGCAGTACCGGAACAGAGCGGGGGGAAGAAACAAAGTGACAGGATGAATGATTTTTATATGAGGGCTTGCAAAATTTCATGGTAGGGAGCGTGCAATAATTGAGAGTAACCATATGTTTACTGCAGCAAAACGAGAAATGTTGAATTTATATGTCCTAGTACTTAAATCGAGCAAAAAAACTTGAATATATGATTAGAGCTACCAACACCTTGTTACCAGTACCAGATCACCTGAGTACCGGATGGACGCAGGGTTGTGCTTAGTACCAGAATAGCACATACCTCATCTTGTGGTACCGGATGAGCACAGGGTTATGACCAGTACCGGAATAGCGCATACCTCCTCTTTTGGTACCAGATGAGCACATAGGTGACTATCAGTACCGGATGAACACATAAATGAACATTGTATTATGGTACTCGAGGAGAATTCGACACAATATCTGGTGGTAGTGCTTTTGAAACTTTTGTAGGTTGCACCTTGTAGAATGAGTTGGTGTTACTGTTTTCTGGTGTTCTGGAAGAGGACCTGTGATCTGATTCAATTGAAAAACCATGTAGATGGAACAAATATCAACACTAGATGAAGGAAATCTGAGTTTGCATTAGAATAATGCAAAATAATTTGGTGACTTGGATCCAAGATCTATAACAAGAGGGTATTCTGTAATTGGATGACCATATGTTGAGATTTAGAACCCTCCTTTTTTGGAACTAGGATGATCATTGCTCCTGTTGGCACTTCCTTTTTATTACCAAAATAATAATCCTAACTACTACTATCTCAACAACCACTCCCCCATGCTTGAGGTTTTGCATGGCCTCATGAAAACAATGTGAGATGCCCCAAAAAATGTTGCTAAGAGGGTTGCGAACATTTGCTAAAAACAAACCAATAGAACTAATTAAAACTAGATTTTTATTCATGCTTACAAACAAAAAATTTAGGGAGAATGTCAAAAGTTGGATTATTAGCTATGAATAAAATAGTTCGGAATTAACATTTATTTTTAATTTCTATTAGAAATATCACTTAATTGATCATCCTTGTGAAATAGTGGTCTTAAAATAGATAGGTAATAATAAAGCACGAATGCATCATTTTTAACAACTTAAGGAAAACGAAGAATTTTGAAGGAATAGGTCATGAAGCACTCCCTTAAGTGTTATCTTCCATTGAAAAGGATGCCTTCTCCGCTTTTGAAACCCTTCCAGTATTATGTGTGCATTCGGAGGATGAAGAGCTTACCTTCTCATAAAATTCCAAACAAAATTATCATAAATTTTAGAAAAAAATCTACTATAGGAACGAAAGATCTTAAATCGACTGCTTTATTATCTTTTGAAATTCTCATTTATGAAAAGTATGAAATATATTTTGCATTGTACTTATGTGCAACATTTATTTATTTATTTACCTATCCTACTCTAATTGAACCAAAGAAAATATCCTTCAAGTAAAGGAATACTTCCAGTGAAGCCATGTGCATAACAGGGTTAGAAATATATCCATACTCGGGTTTAGAAGAAATTTTTTAATGCATACCAGAGTATGAAGGACCAACTACTTTGATGATGAGATCAAATAACAATGAAAAGTAAAAGAGTAGTGTGACCTGACAACTAATTGGAACCATCTTTCAATAGGATCAACATATTCTTGTTTCCTTTCTTTGTTTAGGTCACACAAGATGTCCTCCTTTTCTAGGCCATGCAAAGTATCTTCTTCAAGATGATTGGTCTCTGAGGTACATACATGATCTGATGAGAGGCATGCTAATAAATCCTCAATCTCAGGTTCCAATGGTTGCTCTCCATTGCATTCTATCCATGATTCTTGAGTCTCCTCAACAAATTGACAATAGGAATCCGAAGGGACTTCTAAATCTTTTTGTGGAGAGACAACTAAATTCTTGAATGTTGTCAAGATAAGCTCTTCCTGAGAGGCAGATATCTCAGCTGCTTCTAGAATGCTAGAAAATTCTTGGAGGAACATTCTTCAAGCTCTTGATCATCCTTGAATTACTCTAGTTGGTTGATGATCCCTGTCTCGCAACACAAATTAGTACTCGAGGGTTCTTACAACACCCAAAAAATGATTTATCATCAAAGATCTTAATTTTAAAACTATTTGCAAAAATAAAACACACCAAACTTGAACTCCTTGTGTTACTGGGACCCTGTTGTCACCAGGTTATCGGTTCACACAATATAGCTCATCATGAAAACATAATTTTGCATAAAGGAAGGAAAAACACACTTGCATTAAAAGAAGAGAGGACAACCTAACTTTGGAGAAACCCCACCAAAGTGGATGTGTGGGCTCTTCTCAAATGTCTTACCATCTTCTCTTCACCCTTAGGTCATCCATAAAACTAATCCAAAACCATTAAAGCAATCTAATCCAAATACTACCTATTACCATTTACAATCCCCCGACAACGACGCCAAAATGTTGGTGCAATTATATGCATAATACATTACCAAACATAAATTATCGGCTGGGATTCATAATCAGTAGAGTTGATGCACTATATGTGCCGATAAAAGATAGGTTCCTATGTCTGATGAGTATAGCTCAATCAAGAAAAATATCTAAAACCAATACTCTGTTTTCACACTTCAAAGATAACACTCTTCACACAATTCATAAATTAGAAAGCAAAACTCATAAACAAGCATATGATCTAAAGTTCTTGCTTAGGTGATGGACCTATTTCATTGATGGCTTATGAAAGGAAAATATGAACTTTGATTCTATCTCCTAGAGCAACTAAACTAACAACAATTAACACTATGTTTTAGGATATCTAAATGCTTCACACAACTTCAAACTTAGAAGAGAAAACCGATAACAAAACTTCTCAAGAAAACAGTGAATCGAAAGGTTCTTTCTTAGGTGACAAGTCTGTTCATTAGGGGCTCATGAAACAAAGGGATGAAATCAGATATTGTTCCCTGTAGCAATTGAAAACAATAATCAACAATTCACTCTTAAACAAAAAACAATCATAACTCTATTCACTCCAATCAAATCTGTGTAGTACATAAAATAGTCAATATAATTGAGAGGCTTCATTATGGAACATGAAGGTAAAGGATGAAGTCCTATTGTTCCTATACCCACTAAGAACACCACTATCTCAAAATTAGAATAAAAATATTTTTTGTTAAGCAATCCCACACATCGGATTCTTAAATGTTACCCTACAGAAATAGAAAGGAAACTAATTGCTCACACTGATTCAAAAGCAAACGATTATGTGTTTGATCTTTAAAATGCATTTGAAATCGTTGACAAAACACAACTGTTAAATGTGCACACTCACACAATCAAACAAAGCATGTACATGGAGGTTTACCTTAGTTGGGACAGTGGGCCCTTACCGAACCAACAAGGTACCTCTAAAACGATAACAAACTAAAACGTTCTAATCATACCCAGAAATTGCACGACATATCGTTTTCATTCCTTCAACTTGTAAATTGAATCAACAATTCATCATCTCGTACATCAAAACAATATGCATCATCTGGTACATCAAAACAATATCCTATTGCCTATACAACATCCCTTATAAAGAAGGTGAGATGATACTATCAATACCTAAGGATAAGTATCAAACAGTTTTTAAAATATTACAATTGGTATTTCACATCGAATCTCTAGGGATGGACTTCATGCTCATTACACGAAGTGCATGAGTGATGAAGTCTATCGTGATCTAGAAAATTGATTTAGATGCTTCGATCCAACTGACTTCTCGAAATATCCATCAACATACCCGTTCAATAGGTGAATTCTAGAAATAGGGGTTTGGTACCGGAATACACACAGTCGTGAATCTGAGTACCGGATTAGGCGCAAAGGGAGGTACTGGAATGGGAAAAACTGGTACTGGAATAGCATAGAGTGTGTAGGTACCAGAATAACACAGAGTGTGGGTACCGAAATAGAATAGAGTGCGGGTATTGGTACCAGAATAACGTAGAGTGTGGGTACTGGAATAGCGCAGACAGGTGCTGGTATCAGAATAGCGCAAGACAGGTGATGGTACCAGATAGGCGCCCAGGAAGTACCCGATCATTGTTGTGCGGGTCTGTTGGTACCAGATCAATGCTGTGCAAGTCTGTTGGTACCAGATCAATGTTGCTTAAGAGTCAAACGATTAGAATCCTATAAAATCAAACATTTAATCATTTTAACTCAAGAAAACTAAACAAACCATGCTTTAATCATAAGTTACCTCTTATGCACATGAACAAGGTCAACAAGTGTATTTATGGAGGAAAAAGTTAAATATATACTCATATCATAAGTAGAATAGGCTCAGATAGAGGGTAATACGGGGCATTAGAAGTGTCAAAATGGAGACTCAACAATAAGGACATAATAGAGTTTGTGGTAACTGCTTGGAATACTAGGGAGTTAAGGATGACCATAAACACTTGGTGGTGTAACAATATCCCCATGATATACAAAAGTGGAGGTGGGATAATATCCATTTATCTTATCACCACATCACTGATTATATTTAGACACAAATCCATCATGGTAGTATTAAAAAAATTAACAAAGTTAGGCCATTTTATACCAACAATGAAAATAAATAAATCTTCACAAGTAGTAGAGAAATTTGAGACTAACATTATGAAGTTGTTTGGTGTAAAAAATAAATAAATTGTATAGAGATTTCAAGTTCACATAAATAATATTTTGTATGAATTTTAAAGAATATTTAACCAAATTGAATTTTAACTTGACTTATATACTTAAATTTACGATCAAATAGAAAGAATAAACCAAATATTAGAGGATATGTTTAATATGTACACAATGGATCCATGGAAAATGTGGGGAGATTACCTAGCTTTGGTTGTATTTTTATATAGAAATAACTACCAATTTTTAATCAACATGGTCTCATTTGAATATTTATATGTAAGGAAATGTAGAAGCCCACTTAGATGGGATAATTTGTAAGATATGGTGGTGAAATCAACATGGTCTCATTTGAATATTTATATGTAAGGAAATGTAGAAGCCCACTTAGATGGGATAATTTGTAAGATATGGTGGTGATTGGATCCAATTTGATGAGAGAAAAAAAGAAATAAGACAAAAACTAAATGGGGCAAGTGACAAACAAATAACTTATTAATATTTACATAAAACTTAGAAAGTACGAAGTGGATGATAATTTCAAAATTAGATTTAAATTCGGTAAAATCTCTATTGAGTTTGGAAAGAAACAAAAAAAATTAGATCCTATATTTTGAAGATCTTTTGAGATCTTTGACAAAATATTTCCCGCGGCTTATAAAATTTCTTTTCCTTCTTCCTCATCTATAATTCATAATGCATTTCACATTTTTATTTTATGAACATATGTGCAATATACTAACATGTCATTGTCAATTATTCTACCTTGCAATTATATGGTCAAGGTGTGGTCGATGAAAAACCATTTTATATACAAGACAACATAACCATTTCTTTACCTTGCTTCTAATGACCTAAAATATCTCCATTGCTTTACCTTGCTTCTAATGACCTAAAATATCTCTATTGCTTTACCTTTCTTCTAATGACCTAAAATATTTCCATTGCTTTACCTTGCTTCTAATGACATAAAATATTTCTCTTTAACCTATGTACTTAGGTTGACGAATGCCCAAAAAAGTTGAATGAGCCCAAAGGAGTAATTTAAGAACCCAATATAAGTTTTAATACCTAGATACAAACTTGGAAATGGAATGGTGGGATTAGGAGCTCAACCTTGATTGTTTCTCATCACTCTTAGCCTCCACTCGTGGTTTCTCATCATATGAATTGTTATGCTCTCTTCACTGCTCATGTCATGCCTACTCTTCCACATCACTGTCAGGAAGTACCTCAATGCAATTTACCTTACCCTTCCCCATGCACCTGTGATCCAACTCCCAAGGCTCTTTGCAATTGTAGCAAAGACTTTTCCTCCTCAATTCTCTTCGAGTCTCCTCATCCAATATATGTTTCCCACCTCATTCCTTCTAAAAGGGATTCTTATCTTTGTTCTTTTTGGGTATGAGAGGTTTAGAAGGAGATTTTTTCTTAGGCACTGCATCCTCCATGTCACGTGTACTGATGATAGCATCATGTAGTGAAGTTGTCTTAAAGGCCTTAACCCAACCACACAAGGGTTTGGAAAGTCCCTCAATGAAGAGCATAATCAAACTATTCTCTGAAACATCTGTCACCATGAATACAATCCTCTATAGCTATAAAAAATATGCATATGGGGTACCTGTCTGTCTGAGATGTTCCAACTCCCTGAACTGTACCTTTGGATCCTTCCTATCAAATCTATCAATCAACCTATGAGTGAAATCCAAGTATGAAGTGATGCTACTATGTCCTAATGTGGCTAACCCATGGTACCACCACTCGTGGGTCTCTCTGTCCAAATGCAAGGTAGTATACTTGATGGATTTTGACTCTGTCATGGGATTGAGTTGGAAGTATGTGTCCAAATTTTGAACCCACACACTAGAAGTGAATTTTCCAGAGCCGTTAAAGTAAGGAATATACAACTTCCCAACTTTCCTCTAAAGCTCCCAATTCTAGAGGCCCCTGTTGAAATTTCTAGGCATGTTCCTAGAGTCTGATACTCCCTCAAATACTTTGTAAAATACTCCCCTTGTTCTTGTTTCCCCTGATTTTCCATTGGTTTTCCTTCCAAAAATTGAGGCATATGTGGTCTCGGAGTCACTCTACTAGTGGACCCAATGTGATTTCGTGTAGTGACATGTGAATGGATCCCTTCAACACGGTTTCCATTGTGACAATGGATGCCATTAGTCCCTCTCAAACCATCATTAGCTGCAATTGTTTGGTTCCCTTGATTATTCCCCCCCTGCTGGGTGATAATCTCAACCAAATGTCGTTTCCCCCTTTCCATGTTAATTTGTACCCTTACTATGTCATTTAGAATATGAATGGCTCTATCCTTTGGTTTTTCATTTCTGTCCCCCATGTCTACCTCTTCTTCTGATTCTAAATGAAATATATTTTCATCTCCTCTATACCTTATTCTCTTGTAGGTGATGTGTATTTCGTCCCCTGAAATCATCAAATTAACATGAAACACACTGGCTAGAAGGAATACCAGCTCTGATACAACTATAATGTCCCTTCCCTTGCTACTCGTATATTTTATGTTTTGTTTGTTCAATACTTTTGTTAAACAGTTTGCAAACCC
>SNQJ01S0154640.1:0-11240 GCA_010110895.2 Picea sitchensis
TTAAGTTATCAAGACAGAGCAAAAAAGGCTACTTTCATATGTGTCTCAAGTATGTTAACAGATCAAGAACATGAGCATTCAAACCATAGATGTGTGCACTCAAACCTTACAGCCAAAAGGGCTCTGACAGCAGATTGGTAGTATGTATGATGTAAAGGTTTTGGTGGGTATTGTAGTTCAACAAAAGAGGTGGACTATATAGTGTGTAAGATTGCCAAGTCAATATATATGCAGAATGTCAAATGCAGCCCAAACCTTTAACAAATCAAACCTTAAATCACTAACGAATTGTTTGGTGTGTGTGCAGCAGAGATGTGATGGACAGTCCAATTTTTATAAGCACAACTACCAAGCTACCAAACCAATCAAATTAGCCTTCATCTATGTAACAAAGCAAGCAGATTTAGACCAATATTAAGGATGATTACTAACCAACTAACCACTCTGTGTATGTATGCAGCAAATAGATCAGAACAGGGCCGTGGGCAGAGGCTAGTTGGTGGCTCTAATGGATAAGGTCGAGAACACAAAGAGGCAGGCCGAGGAGCTTTAAAGGGTAGGCCGAGAGGTCTTAAAGCCAACAGGCCGTGAGGGCTAGCAAGAGGATGCCGAGGGCTCAAAGTTTGGGGCCTTAAGGGCTAAGGCCGTGGGCAAAATAACTCTGTGTATGTATGCAGCAAATAGATCAGTAAACAGGTCAAGAGGCTAGTTGGTGGCTTTTAATGATATCGAGAACACAAAGAGGTGGCGGCCGAGGAGCTTTAAAGGGTAGGCCGAGAGGTCTTAAATGCCAACAGGCCGTGAGGGCTAGCAAGAGGATGCCGAGGGCTCAAAGTTTGGGGCCTTAAGGGCTGAGGCCGTGGGCAAAATAAGACTAGGAGAGGCCTCTAAAATAGATCTACAATAATAACCCCAAGAAACATCAGATCTTAAAGCATAGAAACAAATGGGGCTATCTAGCTACAATCAATGAGAAACTAGAGCATATTTGATCTAGGAATGAAAAGAAAGAGTTAATCAGTTTTATTTTACAAAATTTATTTAGATCTAGGTTAGAGAAAGAATGAAAGAATAAAGAATGATCAGATCTAGATAGGCTAAGCTATACAAGTAAAAGAAAAGATCAGATCTGAAACCAAAAACCCACTTTTAGGGCCCAAAAATAGTTAGAAAACTTCGTAAATAAGTGGAAATGTGAAGAAGAAAAGGAGAGATGTTACCCGGCCGCCAAAGAGCGGAGCCTAGAAGCTTCCCTAAGCTTGAGCAACTCCAACCTTCTGTGATCTCGACATTGTCTCCATTAACATCGCCAGGGGTCGAAGCCCAAGAAAGATGGTCACAAACACCTATAGGAAGTAATGAGGATTTCTATGCAAGCATAGAAATCTTCCAAGCAACAAATGAAGTAAAGTATTGATAGATTTGACCTATCCAAAAAGCTAAAACCAAGGCTGAAAAATGTACATGAGATGGCTGCAGAAAAGGGTTAGAAAGAAAGAAAGAAGATTGGAGTTTGTATAGGACTCAAGGGAGGACTCTTTCTCGAACCCTGTCCCAAGTGAAGCCTTTGATGATGACCTTCAAAAGGTTAGCACACACAAGCATATGGCATAGATAGATTGCTAGAACAACACTAAGAAGAGATCACTACAAACCTAGGACATTCAATGAATCATAAGCTAGTGATGGATAACATTCAACTAATCCTTACCTATAAAACCCTAGGATCAACACCATAAACAACTAAGCAAGAAACTAAAACAATACCACCTCTTGTGGTGGAGCAAAGAAGATCACCAACAATGCACCACGTAGTCCCTCCAAAGCTTCTCTTTATTACGTAAACAGAGCTAGTGAAGTGGATGGCAAAGTGGCTAGAGCAAGAAGATGGATGAGAAATTTCAAAGATAATAGAGTTAGCAAGAGATTGGTGAAAAATAAGAATCTTTTATACCCTAGAGCAAGGAGGAAATCTAGATTGCGCTTCGCGTCAGTTGGTTGAGTTAATGAGCAAATCCCAAAAGGAGGGGCGCCCCACTTAGGGTTTAAGAGCTTGGAATGAGTGAAAAACGAATTGGTGAGGTGTAGCCATGAGAATGGCTATCAAAACCTCTAGAAAGGGCACATTATAAATTTGTAGGCCCCACGCAATGCTGTTGGCAGAGTGAAGGTTGTTTTGCGGGTTTTAACACCTATCATGAGAGGTGCGCACTACAGGAGAGAGAGATGGTTAGGTTAGGAGGAGTCTTGGGAGGAAAAGTCACAGCTGAGGTCGCCTAGGGTATAGGAAGAGGACCCAAGTTCTATTTTTTGGAACGTTGGGTGTGGTTAGGTCTAGATGAGAGTGCATCCACCAATGGGGGCGCACCATAGAAGGACGTGAGGGTCTTAAGAGGGTGGAGGGTTAGTTATGGTTAGGGGTTTAGATAAGTGAAGGGTTTTGGTCTTTAGGGCATTTGGTAGATGGGGATACCATGTGTGAGAAGCTTCTTTAGATTTCTAGGGATTAAAAATAAAGATTTTAATTATGAGGGTCGAATTCTCCCTTAGGGCAAGGTTTAATTAAGTGAAAAGTGGGTAAAAAGGTCAAAATAAGCGAAAAGGTGGGGAAAGGGTTGGTAATAGAGGGTTTCTTTTGCCATCAATCTTGCATCCACTACTTAACTCAAACACATATAGGTTTTGCGGATTTTTAATAAATCACACGCTAATTAAAATTGCCGCTATTTCGTCTCTAACTCCACTCTAAGTGGACCTTGATAAAGCAAAAATAGTCCGGACCGGAAATGAAACTTGGCCGCTAAGTAGGAGTGCTATTCCATTCATTTTGAGCACAAATACCCTATCTTTCTCCCAAAGACGAAGTTTTTTTTTTACAATATAAGCTCAAAATAATTAATTAATTAAATAATTAATTAATAAAAACCATTAACTTCTGGACCTGGGTCCAAACTTCGACTACTTAGCATGGTCATTTACAATAATCCTACAAGGTTACTTAATGAATGAGATCATCAGAGCGACTTCCACCACTTTGAGTAAAGTTTGATGGAAAACTCCGGAAAGTTAACCCGACAAGTTAGGCCGCATTAACCCCCCCGGTGATTGCAAAACCCCGATGAAAAGGAACTCCCCTGGCTGTCAACATCCGTAACCCACCTAACTATGATCCATGCGCATTATTATTACATTATTACCGTTGTAAGCGGTATTCCGCCATAAAAATAGGGTGTCAGTTTAAAAACACCCAAGAGGAACCCCGCCGGCTCTCGACATAGATAATCTTCATGAAATAAGCTGACCTCCGTGCTAAACGAAAGGTCACCGCACTACAATGCTACCGAGGAATGGTAGGAAGATATCAGGTTGATCCTAAACAGAGTCATTTGGTATCACAAAGGATATTCAAAATTTAAAAGAAACAATGACTTAAGTACCTGAATATCCCGTAAATCAAAGTCTTCTGGACCGCCATTGCAGACGCGCATTGGGCAAATTGTGTTGATGAGAGAAAAGCACCAATGGAGGAGCATCTTCTGGGTAACTATTTAGTAGCCTGGCTTAGTAAAAGGTTCCATTTCTTATCAACCACAAAGGCAGAGTAATATTGCCATCAACGTGTTGTCTAAAAATCCTGTCTTCCACCCAAGACAAAACATATTCCCATAAAAATATCATTTTCTAAGAGAGCGGTCACCAATCAGATTGTTCGTGTCCATTACATTCCCAATTAACAAATTGCATATCTTTACTAAACCCCTAGCCAAGACAGTTTTTGAATATCTTAGACAGAAGCCGGGTGTCATTTCCTTTCACACCTAAAAGAGTCCATCTGTTAGGGGGATATTTGTATTAATTAATTATTCACGCTCCTAAAATTACCTAACAGTCGGTGAGCATGTTCCTTCTTTGGATATTGATGTCAGCAGAGAAAAGAATTGGTGCCTTAGTTGCCATCAATGCCAAAGGGGAGATTGTTGACAAATGCTTAACGTGCGTTGCATGTTTGTCATTACGGTAAGTACGCGCGAAGATGGTAGGATCTAATGTGCATCGATGGACAAACAGAACAACGTAGGCTCGGGAGGAATTAAGTACAGAGTCGAAATTATTCCAAGTAAGAAGGGTGTGTGTTTGAGGAGAAGTTGCCGACCGCTGATCCCATCCAAATTCCCGACAAAATGAGGGCCATCATATCTAAATAAAAACAAGAAGAGAACATGCTGAAGAGGATGATAGATCTCAAAGGCAGATTCAAGCTGCCAGATCCCACCATCGCTGATCAAGAAGAACCCCGCACGCCCTTAAAGTACAAGGAGAAGCGTAATCAGCTGATAAATCGCTGACGACCGGAAAATGCTGACTAAGGTTGAAACTGGATCATATGATCTAACTCCTTGTCGAGCTAATCGCAATATGGAGAGACAAGAAAAACAACGCATAATTTGCGATATGCGAAATCGCTGATCCAATCAGAAGCCGCGGAACAAGTTCATTTCTGGACTGTTGGTTCAACTCCTTATCGTAGTTTCGCTAATCGCAATATGGAGAGACAAAGAAACAAAGAAGAATTTGGCGATATGCGAATCGCGAAAGCGCCTTTATGCATATAATGGTATCGGCAAACCCTTGGTCAATGGAAGAGAAGGAGTCACCGCTAAAAGCTCCATCTCTGAGCCGCCTATCGGAGTGACGAGAACCTCCATCTAAGGAATGGGCCGACATGTAAATCGCGATTCAATCACGCCCATTAAATAAAGATCGACCGACCGGCGATCAATACACCTCCATATCGGAGTTTCGCCGAATCGCCACTTGGAGAGGCAAAGAACCCAACGCATCAAGAATGCCGGGGTTGAACAAGGATTCAATCGTAGCCGCTGAATCAAGACCGACTGTAATTCATTGAATCATAGGACATGTGGCAGTGATCAAAATTTCGCCGACTTAATAACGGAGCATAAAGGTCGAAAATCACTTTAAAATGAGAAATCGCCAGACTGACGAGGAGGTGAAGAGTCTCTCGAGAGGGATGAAGATAAACCGTGGAGGCGATCGACAAACCGGGATGTGAGCATTGAGGCCTGTGAATCAAACAGAAGGTGAACGTCACTGCAGAAGACCTAAGAGCGCCCCAAACCACCGAGATGAAGACTTCAATCACCGGAGAGGTCGAGGAATCTGATAACACCCAGCTGATGCCAACGGTTGAACTCGCTGCAGAGTTCTAAGAGTCGCTGATGATGATCACGCAGCACTTTGAGATGTGGAGGGAGATTACGCAGATGAGTACGTAGAGATGCATTGCATGCACAAGATAATGTAAGCCATATATACACTAATAATGTGAAGAGAAGCTTACATCAAGTATTTGGCTTGAGTTTGTCAGGGTTGTCATTGAAGGTGATTCATGTGTGAAGAAGGAAGATAGTGCAGTAGTTGAATTGAATAGAAGAGGATTTGTGCAATGAATGGGTATGGCGCACAAAGAATAAAAGTGCTGCAAGAACGTGACAAACAAGCAAGGATGTGTGCGTGAAGGCAATGAGGCGCACGTGAGTAACGAATGCAATGCACGTTGATGAGTCCTGGGTAAGCCATTGTTGAACATTATAACACTGTAATAATTTTCAGTAGAAAAAAATTATATTTCGTGGTGGTTGGGAGGTGCTCGAGGATCACATGTCCCTCAGAGGTTCAAGTGGGTGCTTGAACAAGGAGTTGTAGCTTCCATCCTGGCTGCCTGAGAAACCAGGGTGGCAGGTGGCGCAAGGGAGAACTCTGTTCTCACATACAGCTGGTGTCAGGATATCAGTTGGTGCTTCCATCAGCCATGCTGAAACACTCAGTGAGTTGGTGCCTTCCTAGTTGGTGCTAGAAAAACCAGGAGCTGGTGCTTCCTCTAGTGGGTGCTAGAGAAAATGGGTAGAGTTGGTGCTCTCAAAGAAGTTGCACTTTCAGGAAAACAGAGGTCGAGTCTCATTATGAAAGTTGAAATTCATGCATTATACAATGTAAAGAATGCACTACTATCATAAAAGAAAAAGAGGCTACTCCCTGCATACGCTTCCTGAAACATTTGTCTCTCAGAGCCATATATGTGACTGGTGTTTAATGTGCCATTGTTTATTTCCCTGCATTATTGTGATCATCATTCAGTGTTTCTGCAAAGAGTTTTAAAAGAAGTATTATTGTTTAAGCACGGTGGCAACTGATTTCCCCCCCCTCTCAGTTGTCCAACAGAGTAGGCCCAGGAGAGTGGTTAGTAGTGCCTTATGTTGAATATTAACTTCGACAAGGCTTATGATAGGGTTGATTGGTTGGCTACTACTCTTAGAGCTTAAGTATGTAAGCTTCGATTCTATTGTCATAAATCTGTCTCGGCATCTTGTGTTTTAGGTGTTAAAAGAGAATTTTTAAAATTTGCTTCATGGGTGAAAGTGTGGACGCACATTTAAGGGATCACCATAGCTATGAGTTATAGGTGATGGGATATGACCATGTGATTCTAACCAATGGAGAAGAAACTTTGGGAGGTTAGGCTTCTATATAGCATGTACCTAAAAGCAGAGATTTGACTGCACAGAAATATTTTATTTTATATAGACGTACTAACCTATAACATGCTGCCATGCGTACCTTATAACACTTATAACTGATAACCTATTTCATGCTGCCATGCTAACCTTATAACACTTTATCTTTTGTCTTCCTATGTTTTAGTTATATTGAGCCAATCTAAAATGATAATGGAACTATGACAAGTTGGACAGAATCACACTTTCTATCCTTGGATAGCACAAAATAAATGGATCTATTTGTACAATATCTCTATGTTTTGTTTTAACTTTTTTTGTATTGAGGTCAGGAAGTTACAGCCAAAGATGTCATATTCTTTTTAGTTTCATCCTAGTTCTGAGATCAATGATTTTCTCACTTAATCATGTATATCTAGGAAACGGCATCCAAGGTGATTCATCATCCACATCTATCTTACATAAATGATTTCTTATCCAGGTTGTCATCTGGAGAGCAGGTTCATTGAGAGCTTGATCCCATTAGTTCTTTAAATTACTTTTCTAATGTGCTATGAATTTCTTTTCATGATTAGCAGGGAATTCATGAAACCCTTTGCAGGCAGGGTTTTGTCCTTCGATGCAAATTGTAATTTACTGTTTCACTTGTTCCACTGATTATCTGTTCGACATTGCATTTTCCTGCTCAAGTCATTGAGACAGCAGTTTGGCAGTACCGACCCTCTTGATGCAGTGTAGTTGATGAACCTAAGGATATCTTTTTCCTTTTTAATCCGAGAAAATAGCATGTTCCAGTGCCATCTCTCCTACTTTCTTGGATCCTAACCTTTCTCTCTGCCTATTCTAACTCTGTACCTGTTGCCTTGGGATTTCACTGACCTTAACTAGTGTTTGTCATACTCAACGATCCCATTTCAGTAATTATTGAGAACTGGAAACCTGTTTTGCTTGGCACCCTTGGTTATCTGCATTTGAATGATTTCTAGAACAGGATATTCAGAATTAGTATCTGTGGATTATGGAACCCTGACTTGTGGAAATGGTATCACTACACTTTGAGAAGATTCTAAAATAGTCTAGGGTCAATACTGATTTTTTTCCTTCTGTCTTTATGATGTTGGTCTGTCCATTTTGATGTTTATGGATTATAAGAAACATTTTAGACTGTTCAACTGCTAAGTCTGTTATACTACAAAGGACTAGTTATAAATTAAGTCAAAAAAGTATGATGTGCAGCAGTGGAATCAATGAGCTGCTACTGACCAGCAATAAAGGAATGCTTAGCCCATTTGAAGATAGCCTGACAATTTTCTGATTTAGATTTGCATCATTTATCACAAATGAATGTGTTCATGACTATTATCTGAAGGGTCTGGTTGCTCTTGAGATGAGTACTGCCAATTGAAAGTTAATTGTATTCTCTGTGATAAATGACTTTTCCATTTGGATGTTTTATCTAATGTCAGGGTCATTTAAATTTTAAAGTATAGATGGTCAGCTCTTATATTAGTAAAGGTTAAGGCTGGTTAGCAGACTATTGTATTTTCCCTGTGGAATGGATTGCATCGTATTTTCTAATGTCAAAGTTAATCTTGCAACAAAGGAAAGGCATGACATCGTCTTGATTTGAACATTGATGGCTTCTTTGTTTCATTTGTTGTATAAAGTTTTCTCACTGATGGAACTCTTTTTATTCAGTACATTACTGATGGAAAAGGCGAAGCACTCTCGAGGACAACCTGACAAAACTGTTGATGCTTGGGAACTTGTACGTTACCTTTGTAGTATTCTTGATTTGTGTTATCTAACTCTCTTTTGTGGTACTTGATTTGAGTTTGTTTACTCAATTGAAGCTTCTCTGCTTTGGAGTTGTTGAATTTTTACCACAATTTTTTGTCAAGATCACATGTACCTTATTTGTATGTTGTTTCTTTAGGTGCTATGCTTAATGCGTAATATTTGTATTTACATTAACTATCCTGGAGCAATATGTCACAGGAATGTTACAGCCATTCCTTTTGTGCCACCTCAAACTTTCACAAATTACACTTCTTTTTTTGGCTTGGATGGGAAGGCCAGTTCCAACTACAATATTCTAGTGAATTTTACATGAGTATTGATTAGCCCATTAAGTGGTAAATATATTACTGGATTTTGCACTTCAACTATCTTTGTATAATTTTGAGACCTTAGCCTGAAAATCCTTTATGCTTGACTACATTATCTCTAGCAAGAAGCTGCACATGTTGGGAATGAAGGCCAATGAAAGTGGGATGAGCGAATTGTGTTAAGCTTATTTTTGTCCACTGTACTTGGGTTCTGGACTCTTGAGTCTTTGTTATCGCACAATTTGTAGTTGGGTCAGATGGCTAAAGGATAGAGGCCAAACTGGCGTAACAGGAACCTTCCCCACCCATTGTCACCACAATGGGGAGGTTTTTTCTATTCAGGGAGGTTAGCCCAGGGGAGACGTCCCCGGTAACCTGGGGTTTTGAAGAGGCCAAAGTGTAAAGGTCAAAGCAAAAGTTCCTCCTCATAGGTTACCACCAAGGTCAGATAGTCCGGCTAATCAACCAATAAAGAAGTGTATGCCCAAATGAGAACACCTGCCCGGAACAAGACAATAGCAAAACAATATATATGCAGGCTATAATTCAGTGGGTTAGTACTTCATATAACTATCTGACATCAATGTGTAAGCAATTGAAACAATAGATATCAGTGAGATCAATGTCAATTAATATAGCAATGGAATAATATCAAATCATCAATAAATATTGAGATGATGTAGCCAACAATGTATTTAATCAATCCTTTACTCAATAAATGCTTTCAAACCATCATCTAATTGCTTATCAATAAAAGGTGTTGCGTCAAGATGGAGTAACCAAGTATGACGTCAACCTAGTTAGGGTTAGCTAGTTAGTTAGGATTTCAAATTTAAAAGTTTTAAGAGGTTGTTTGAGCACTTTCACTTCAACATTGTGGATCTAAGATCAGTGCCTAGGGGTAGATGGAGTCAATTAAGGAGAGGACGCAAAGTTGAAGGGATAAGAAGGCTAAGGATAAGAGGGAAGGGTTCTAGAGTGCTGCAATGGCAGGGCCCTAGAATCAAAATCCTAGGGGAAAAAGGCTCACTCCGGTGTTGCTTAAGCAAGGCCTCGTGCTCTTTCCTCCTTCCTTATGTCAAACTTGGCAAAACAGCTAGCATAAAAGATAAGTTAAAACAAGAGAGTGAGGTGAGGGAGAGTGTTGCAATGGCAAGGCTCTATCACCAAATCCTAGAAGATGGATGGTCCTAGGTGTAGATAACCTAGGCCTAGGACATCTCCTCCCTTTTAACCTTTAAAAATCACAGCTAGCACAAGGGAAAAAGTGAAAAGAGTGTAGCAAAGGCTAGGCTCTTCCTTCCTTCTTCAATGGATGAATATTTCTCTTTTAGGGGACATGAAACAAGGACCTACTTGTGTGCTTGTCACCTAGGGTTTTAAATCAGCAAATTTATAATAAATGCAAGAATACAAACCTACAACCATTCAATTAAGAAGTTTTGCAGAAAATACACTTACATATCATGAAGAAATAGCATTGCAAACCCTAATTGTAAACCTTCCTTCAAGAGAAATGCCAAATATGCCAAGAAAATCCTTCCATCAACAAGTGCACCTCACACAAAAGATGAAATACCCCAGCTAGGGCGCAAAAATCAGACCTCACAAGAGAGTGAGTTGTGTGTTCTTGTCAAAATGAGGGAAAAACTCCTCAATATATAGTGTATCATGACCTCTAATTAAAATTAGGTCATTAAAAATAACCGACAAGGCTACAAACCAAAATAATACTGTTTTTACATTAAATTGTTAAATCAAAGCCCTAAATGAGCATAAGCAAGACGTCAAGCCCTACTGAGGGAGACGTTAGCCCTTTTTATGGCAAAATCAAATGACAAAACGTTGGCCCTCTTTGGGCCTCCAAACCCTGCCACACGTGCCAACTGCCCTGCCAAACCGCCACTCTTAAGATGACGTCAATGGCTCCTAGGTGACGTTCTGGGCCATCAAAGGGAAACGTTCCACCTAAAGTGGGTCAACCCCCCTGGGCTGGGCTCAACCAAAGTGTCCTGGATGGAACGTCCTTCTTCTTCTCAGGTGCAAAAGCTCAATCAAGCACTGTCCTGTCTCTGCCCCTGATGGGGTCCCAACAACCATCTGATGGGCTCTTCAGCCCCATGGAGGTCCGAACTAATCATCTCCCCATGTGTACCGGCCCAACTGGTACCTGTCCGTCGGGCATGGTCCTGCACATCAAAAACTTCCCCTCCATGGGCTCATTAGTCACAGGGATCATAGCAATGTCAATCATGTTTCATCATTAATGTTATCAAACATATGCATAAAAACCCTGATATATCATTCAATAGCTCAAAGACATTACAAAGACCTACAATACAAAGCCGAAGAAAAAGACAAAATACCCTATTGGGCTAGTATCCATAAGGAAAGGAAAGTCTCCAAGGGGTATCATTCAAGCCATGTAAAACGAGGTGATGTGGATAAGGGATGTCCAGACATACGGGTAGAGTGAAAGACAGGGATGCATGATATTACCTGTGGGTGCCTTTGTAGAAGGCGAGCTGTACCCGTCATGGATGCAATTCTTTCCAAGCCCTTTATTGCCTTTATTCTTTTCTTTATTTGCTTTTTC
>SNQJ01S0154641.1:0-11857 GCA_010110895.2 Picea sitchensis
ATCCACATACCCTTTTCCATAGAATATACTAACTAGATCCAAAAACCAAACACATGAAATATGGTACTACACATATAATATATTATCAAGGAAAAAACAAGCTACATGAAATTTGGACATTTGAACAAAAATTTACAAGTTAATTGAGTACATCAATAAAAAATAACATACTAACCTTGCAAGTTTAAAATCCGAGCTATGTAGATCAATAATTGGATTTGTTCAACCGATGGGTGACGAAAAAAATAAACAGCTCAAACAAAAACCAAGATTAGTGTCGCAACTATAGCAATTGTGTCGCGAAGTCTCTTAAAGTCACGTATATATAGATCAAATAGTCAACTAGCTGTTATCACCGACCCATGAGATAGTTAAAATTTTCATCGCTATTGCCACGAAAGTTCATCGCTATTGCGACGAAAATCTCGACTAGGTTAAAATAAATTTTTTGTGGATATTGTGACGAACTTTCGTGGCAATATCGACAAAAATCCCACCCTGTTTAAAAAAAAGATGAAACTAGTGGAAGCGTGGAAAATTTTTGTGGAATAATACGCCCATATGTAGTAGTGTCTCAACCATAGGAACAACTACTCCTGACGGATTTACCACTGGCCACCCCCGAGCTAGACCATGATACTTTGAGAGATATTCTTCTCCTTGCTCCACGATAGTCAGGGACAAAGGTTACTCTCCTCCTCCCACAGGACCTTGGAAATCAGTTTTCTCTACTCCAAGCAAGTAGGTCTGCGCAAGAAATTCCTCAGTCACTCATCATCCTCGCTTACCATCTTGAAGAAAGACCCTACCCAGGGATTCTTACAGTCAAAACAAGATTGATTATGAGCTTATCTCTCAACTCCAGAGTCAAAGCATGCTCACTTCTCTTCTCTAGAGATTGTTTTCTCTATTCTGCTTCCTTACAGATCTATCTTTGTCCCCTGAATTACCTCCTTTATTTCCTTCCTAAGAAAGGTTGCGTGGGTTTGAATCCCAATTTGTGGTCAGTCCCAGAATCCTTATAGATGGGTACCCTACCCCATCTCCTCATTAACTCTTGAGGATGGCCTTCCAATAACCAACCTGACTGGTAATTCATTTCTGGGTCAGAGGATTGTTGAGCAATTACACCCAATAGGTACTGGTTTGGTGAGGTTCATCTCAACCATTCTTGGTTTACCTCGCCATATCTCTCATAACATACATGTTCTATCATGGAAAACTCCCCCTTTCAGCAGTTGTGCAACACATATCCAATTTCTATTAATAACAAAAAATTCATACATTGACCCTTTTATACAAATGTTCATCAAATCAAACATTCACACATATTTAGTCCGCCATATTCTCTTGTCCATTTATAGTTATATTTACAATCTTGGGGAAGAAAGGGGTATTACAATCACTCTATGTTTGGGTGGAATTTTGGTTCCAAGAAATTGGTTGCACAATCGAATTAAAAGATAAGTATTTTATCTTGTTAATGTTATTTCATGAGTTTATTTGTTGTTCATGAACTCTGTGTATTTGAGAATGATTTATATGTTGTTGTGTTGAATTATTAGATTTAATTCATGTTGATTTAGCATGTTGTAGATGCATCAAGTGAATGTTTTTTTACAATAGTTAAAGATTGTTTAAATTCATAGTTGTAAGCTACAAGAAATCAACTAGCAGTAAAAGAATTAATTTAGTTAAGAGCAAATTTCGTTTTTATGAGTATTCTGCACCATAATGTCCCTCAGTTAGGTTGGGGGACGTTACATTATAGTATTAAAGAACCCAGTTCAAACACTGGGCTTGGATGGGATTGAAACCAGAGTGAATTGGTGAAATTCATTGTTGCAATTTTTTTCTGTGACAGATGTGGGGGAAAATGGGTAATTTAAGGAGAAATCCCCAAATCATGGGAAAAATATGAGTTTGAATGACTCCAGGCAATTTAAGAAGGTTAATGGAGTTTAAAATTCAATTCAGAATGGTTGAAATTTGCGTTTTAATGGACACCTGTGGAGTTACAGGAAGGTTGGAAAATAGACGACCGAGATCTCTTTTGTCGATATCAACGTTTGAGATTCATCGTGATAAATTTAAGAAAATCCATAAGGTTTGGTTGTTTTGAAAGGTTGATCAAATCAATGAATAGGGTTCATTTCAGGTATTTTTTAAATGAATCACATCAATGGACCGTGTTAACTTCAACCGTTAGGGAGATGGAATAGAACTGATGGCCAAGATCATTTTCACTATTAGATCAACGATTTAGATTCAAGCAAAGAAATTTTGAAAAATTGTTAAGTGTGGAAATTGCTAAGGGAAACCATCGACGACTGATGGTCAGATTGACCAAAATGGAGAAGATTTGGTTCAGCTGGAAGACATCCCTGACTATCAATGGTTGACGGTTCACATCGACCGAATCCAGTGAATTCTTTTCAATCACCTATGGCCAATGGGACAATGGTTTGGCATCAACCTATTTGGTGAAGTGTTTCATATCAAGAAAGAGAATTTTTCGATGGTCGATGCACGAATGGTTGGACGTCGATCGATTTGACAAGGTGTTTGAGTTGTCCAAGAAAATCAGTCAATGACCGATGGAGGTGTTGAGCACTCAACACACCCTAAAAGAATTTGCGAAGTTTATTTCTTTTGGGTACCACTTTTCATTTTTTTGAATCAGAGTTTGTGTCATGAATGAATGGATTTTTTCTTTTTAAGCCTTATCATCAGCCATATTTTTTTTGGTTTAAAACTATTGACAGATTCAATTTTTCTAAGTAAAATTGTGTGAAAGTTCCGAAATGTGCACGGTTTAAATTTTTTTCCAATGATCATTGATCAACGAATTTTGGTCTATAATACAGTCTTTTAACATCACCAATATGTTTTCGACATCGCCAAAATTAGAGAGGTAAATCACGAATGGGAATGACTGCCATCGCTGATACATCTTCAATGTTGGAAAATTCGAGAAACAAAACTACGGAAACATTAACTTTCACACTTCGTCGATCACCGATTATGGATATGTAGTCGACGTCGACAACATAGGGAATAATAGTCAGGGACACATATCTAAATAAAATCACCGATGTCGAGGAATCTCTCTCATGAAGAAGTCGAAATCAACCACCACGTCTCTCTACCACATAAATCCCTGTGTCATAGATGTACTTCCAGGTCAACATTTCCACGTCAGCATTATACGAGAGTTTGGGTTGGCATCAGAGCTTTCGCCTTAAGGTATCAACGAACAACATCTAAGAAAAGTGTTAATGCTGATTCACTCATTTACTATTGACAAACTGATAGGTCACCACACACCGAGGATTTTCATCAAACCTTCCACATTCTACATCGGCGATCCTGGCCACTTTGTGATATGGTACCATTTGAATACCCTGTTGTTGTCCCTCGACGCTGATCATGCTAGTTCTGAAAATACGAGAAGGCTCGATAGTATGATGGGACACTTTTAGCAGAAGTAGGATATAATTTTGTGATTTGATAGGCCAATTAATGTTTCATGCAACCCACATTACTATCCCTCATGCCGACCAAACAATAGAAGTTTGAATCGACCAATGAACTACGAATTAACTCGCTCCTGTGTCGCTAGCCTGCATTGCATTTAATACCAAGCATGATTTGGATTCTATGATGGATTGTGCAGGATGTATTTTACACCCCTGAATTTACGGACTGATGCGACAAGGTAAGTATGATCTCGATTTAAATTTAAAAGGACATATTCAAACGCGGTATTATGTGCACAAATCGCTTATTCCCTAGAGCAGACGAAGGAGTGAGGGAGAACATCGAATATTTTATAGCATGATCTCTAAATCTAAGTACTAGTAAAACCAGGTTAATATTGTGCAAGGAAGAGGTATGCATCGTCGGTATCATTTCTGCACTTACAATTTTGTAAATAACACTCATATAGGATGGCCACTCACTCTAGTTGGTTGTAGGAAAATTCCTCCAAGAAATCCAACAACTAGGCACTCACCAAGAATGCCCAAAATGAAAGAACTAGAGGTTGTTGAAGGGTCCACACTAGGCGCCGCAAGGAAACTTTATTTTGTGTCAATGATGGAATTGGTTATTCACACATCCACCAAGAAGCAGTTTAACCAACCTCCGACATTCGGTGACATGGAGGCAAGCAAAGGGTCTAAAGTGGTGCCCTCACATTGTGGAGACCTGTACAAAAAGATCAGTCAGGAGGATTACCCTGATTTCAAACCTCATAACAATCCAGATGTCCGAACATTGGATGATGAAGTGTTCCAAAACATCAGTAGGTAAAATCTGCACATGGTGGCTAGCCGGACCTTAGTTCTGCCCTACATCGAAACCTTAGGGTGGATAATTGAACATGTAGAGATGGTGAAGTGCAATATAAACAACGAGGAATGTGAATGTGTTGGTGTTTTCCTTCCAGTGGAAGCTCAAAAGTATTATAAACTTAGAGTCCCAGAGGAAAGGATAAACACATACTTTGTGGTCAAGTTTTACGATTTTCGTGATACCAATTGATTGATAGCGTCGTGGTGGAAAGAGGAGAAAAAATTCACAAACAGGAGCACTGGATGGTACAACACAGTTAATCTTCGAGATCCTTACATGTATCTAATGGCATTCATTTTTAAAATATACAAAGAGAAGGATTGCTCCAATTTTTTATAGGCATGGATGCCCTTGGCATACACCGTGGTGATATTCAGAAGTAGTTTCAATTGGGGATCCATTATCTACAAGCAGCTAAGTATTAATATTTCATAGGATTAGACACCAAAGGAAGGAGAAGTCCCGACCTTCTACATGTCATCCTACTTGCTAGATGTAATTTTCGTAAGGAACGTTTTTGCAGGTATGAATTTGAGTTGACATATTTCTAAATTGCATGCACATGTGTCTTTCAACATCTTATGGGAAAATAGATAAAATATATCATATGCCTTGATATGCGATGAGTTCATAGCTAGGGTATACTTCATCATTTTTAGAAAGGAGTTCCCTTGACTTTCAGTGGCAGAAAAAAAGATGATAGCTAAGGTAGGCCACTGGAACTTCGAAGAAGCTAGCACCTACATCAGAGTGTTCAGAGCTATAGACGCACCCCACCTACTCCCTGTTCATGTCCCAGATCGACTCATATTGGGAGAGATATGCTACCAGACTATATTTCAAGACTATAACACCTCCCTGGTCAAAGACAAGAAGAGATATTCCATTCCTTATGGTTTCCACATAGGATTTTATATGGTTAGAGACATTGTGCAGGTGAAAAAGGAAAGGTTGAATCAACTCGAGTATCATTTTCACACAGGACACTTTCGCAAGCACGATCCCAAGGTTTTAATTCCCCAACATGCGATGCATGTATCCTCCTATTGATCATATGCTTATGATAGTTTTGAAGACAAAATCTTCACTAAGGGTGCCTAGGATTGGGAGGAAGTACTCCAAAGAAAGGCTAACTTGGATATGACTAAATTCAAAGCGATGACCATTGATGAACATGTTGAGACAACAAAGAAGACAACTCAAGAATCTCTCGGGGTAAGAGACAAAGACAAATTATTAGAAGCAATAGAGGCATGAAGGAGAGGGATGTTGTTACTGGAAGAAGCCCAAAGAGATATACAAAGTTCAGAAGAAAATCCCCCAATTAACCATTTGATAGAACCCTTGAGGATTACCCCGACCGGCACAAGAAATTGAGGAGAAGAGCTAAATGTCTCAGAGACAACTCCCCTAGAGGAAACCGTCGATCAAGAAAACCCCATCTATGTTTTCCCATAAGAGGGATCACCTGTGACCACTGCAGCTCAATGGAGGATAACAAGAGAATCAAGTGGGATGGGTGTGCCTAATGTCCTCGTAGAATTAATTACCATATATGATGATGAGGAAAGTTTAGAGGTCTCATGGATAACATCGGTACCAATCATAGAAGAGGAAGAACCAAGGGAAACATCTTCTCCAACTTCCAATGCTTTGATCCCAAATCCACAGGAATGAGACAATGAGGCTAGAAGCACTATAGGCACTAAATTTTCCAACCAAGTGGACAAGCAAATTCAGAAGGATATCTCCAAGAATGACTTAGGTGCTGGTGAAAAGGAATAGGAAACACACGAGAAACCAAAAATCGACAGTTCAATGACCGACCCCCAAGCTAAGGTTGATCCTTTTCCTATCTCCCCATCTAGGATGAAGAATCCATTAGCTGATGAGGACGAGCAGGAGGTCGAGTCACCGGAGCATACAAAAACCTCCCTTGCTAAGGAATTACAAGAACTAGTCATAGAACATTTCTAGACGACATAAGTCCTAGGTAACACTTTGACCTGGGGAGATCAATATATTCCTGAACTAGTATATGAAATATTCGATGTACAGGAGATCACTTATGATAGAAAAAGTAAGTTTGTGATGAGAAGAAAGACTAAGAAAAGGAGACTCATGCTCGATAGCGCACTTCCCATCACCACATAGGAGACGTTGTTCGATACAAAAAATGCTAAGATGATTGATCTGATTGAAGCAGGTATGGCTATAACCTATGCTACTTTGGACATGAAAAGAAGGGAGGAAAACGAGGTAGACACCATGAAGAAAGAGTTGGACCATATGTGCCATCAAGCAGAGTATTACCAGAATTCAACATAGGCAATAATACTCCTAAAGAGTGAGTTCCGATAAATGTATGCGCACTTCGCAAGCGAAAGAATCTCTTCACCGCTTGCATAGCCGACTTTCAAGAGGATACATTCATGGGATTGGACACCTGTAAATATGTGCATAGATGGTATGAAAAGGCACATTAGACATTGGAGTGGATCGACTATATCAATGAAGCACAAAAATGCCGAGACACAGAAGAGCATGGAATTCAAATGCTAATGGATAGCAACATCTCCTGAATCAGAAAGGAAGTTGAATACTCAGTAAGTATGGTCCAATAAATTCAATGGAAGATACATGATAGTTGGAAAGAGTGCGAGAAAATTTGGGAGAAAATCAAGTGGGAGATGAAAAGCATTGACCTACCAGATTTTGGTCCACCGGAGGATTTCACCGTTTTTCATGACATAGTCAAGCAACATACAGAGCAAGACTCGCCCTGGGAAGCAGAGATTTCACAGATTTCAAGCATGACCCCAGGACAAGTGAAGAAGTTCATATAACACCCAATCAAATCTCTCGTAGTCCTACAATTCTTAAGTGCCAAGCTAATGAGGTACAAGGAATGAGCAATAGAGATAAAAAAGGTCTTCTCCTCTTCGATGGACCAACACATGTTTCCATATGAAAACACATGCGAATATCTCTTCTTCAAGTGGTCAGAGTATGAGAAGAACAATCCACACACTCCAGTAGAACCATTAGAGAATTAGAAGAGAACAAATACATGAAATTCGCCACGTGGCATTTTCCTAGTTTAATACCACTGTAGTAGCTATTTTTAGACTAGTTAATTTTTTGTTATAAATAAAGGCATCGACCTTGCACTAAAGACGATGGTTTTTTAGAGAAATACTTTTCTGAAATTTTGTAATAAAACTATTTATGTGCAAGTTTATTTTAATTAAGAAGTTTTGTTTAGAACCAAAGACACTTCTATCATCTGAGGCATGAGTGTGTTTAGACCGAGGTGGATTATCTCTGTCTTCGGATTTTATATTTGCTTCTTTTTTCAGTAAGAGTTGTTGTACCCGTGTTTAAAGTTATCTTATAATGCTGTAACAATTCTTTTATTCTAATTGGTGACTAGAAATTGATTGTGTTAACCTGTGATTGATAATAGAGTATTGGAAATTACTTTTCTTGCACTAGCTTCTTGTCACATGTATGTCTCTTTTCTGCAACTGTTATATCAGACAATGTTGAATATCTACTAATTAAATGGTATTAATGCTAGTTTGAAGTTATTTAGATATTCTTAGTCTGCAATCTAGGGTATAAAGGTTATCCTAAACCCAACCTTCCCCCCAAACACATAGTTATATTATCCCTGTCATCTAGTTTAGAGTTTTATATTTATTTTGTCATAATATTAGAAAAAACAAACAAAAAGAGAACTGCCTAACTTGAGAACAAGGCTTAACATAAAATACATACCCATCAATCAACATTAAATCCCATCGATAAACCTAGCCAGATCATGAATCTGGAAAACCTTACCACTCATCAAATGCTTACGAGTCTAATTGGGCCTATTAGGAGGGTTTGGTTCCTGTTGTTGAGTTTAAGGGATCTTGGACCCCTCAACATAATTCGCGCTAGAAGGAGGACCTGATGAATGAATGGCTAATAATATTTCTAATAATATATTCCACATAGCCTATAGATTCAAAACAACCCACATGCATGGCTAGTCATTCTCAAGACAACCCACATAGAGAGAGTACTCCCAATACGAGTAAATCACCTCAACATGAGGAAGAAGAACACATGTACCTTGAGATACCTTACGCTCTTCCCCATGAGGATTTGAATAATTTCATAAGAATCAAAATAGCTTACGCCAGACAAATTGGAGTGTAAGCTATTTTGATTCTTATAGACTTTTATAGCTTACTTCCTCGTAGAAAACAAGTAAGCAGACCAATTGTTGACACCCCTGACTAGGTTTTTGTTCACATGGTAGAAGACCTTATAGATTTTTCCCTTACTGAGATCGAACAACCACTTAATCTGATACCTGATTAAATAAGGAGGAGATCTCAAAAATTTGCAGCGGATGATAAAAAAAACTCCAACGAGATCGTAGATATGAATGGGAGTGTTGGGGAGGGAAACCAAAATCAAAGACCTTATAAACCATTTTTCCAAATAAATCCACCTTTCAAAGCTATATAACCTCCCCCGACTAACCTAAACTTCGACTTAGGGACTGTAGCATTTGACTCTTTCTGCACATACCACTAAGAGAATCGTTTAGAAAGGGACTGCCCCCAATGGTTTCATGATATGAATTTAATGGCTAACCGTTGTGAGTGGGAAATCCCTCTACGGACTAGAACTTAGGGTTTTATTATGCATGCAAAAAATACCTAAAGATTCCCACTTTCTACCGTCATCCCGGACCTAATCACCATTATTCTTAAGCAAATACGTAGTTAAGAAGATCAAGTGAGCATACCTTATTTCGGGCGTTTGATATCGATCCTTCTTCACGCTTGATCGCTCTTTGACTGCAGCTCTCCTCCCAAGGATGACCTGCATTCACACAAGATAAATAAATAACTCCACATGCATTTGATCTACAGATTTATGGGTTAGAGATTCAATCAATATGTATGCAATAAACCATGAAAACCTCATATGGTGGGATGGGAAAAGTACTTCTTTATTATTAACTTCAACAAATCAACTTACAATGATGAAGCCAAACAATGCTCCACGAACTTGGTCCTGGGCTCCTCTTTAACTGTCCTCCAACTTCTTTGCTCTATATTTCTCTTTGCACAAGGATGGCTAAAGGGTTGGGACAAAGGGAATGTGAAATCGAGTATAGTTTCTTTACTATGATTCTGCCCCTCCAAATGGGACCCCTAACCTTTCTTTTATAGGCTAGAAGAAGCTAGGTATTTGGTCGAACCCTCGGCCATGCATGGCTGAAAGGTTTAGTTAACTCACCCAAAGCTGTGTGTTCCGTCAACAACTTTCCTTTTTTCGTGCTTTTGTAGGTACATGCGGGTTGTCTTGGGTGAGATAGCGTGTACATGCATGCAGTAATGTAGCAGGGTGTGTGGGCCTTTATAAAAGAGGTTTTTAAGAAGAGTTGTTCAACAATGTTTTGGCAAAGAAGGAATCTAAGATGGCCTAATGCTAGGTAACCATGTCTGGTGCAAATTAGGGTTATAACAGATGCCCCCTAATGTGTGAGGTTAGAAGAGCATCTGATGGATGAAATACATTAACAATCTTCACCGATGTGCCAAACAAGTGAGCCCAGGGACCATAAATTGGGAAGTGTCTCACTGAGGCGGGGATACCCATGCTCAGGATAAAATAAAATTATGGCTACCAATCAAATACACTATAGATCCATGTCATATAACTATATAAAGTGTAGCCGTGAGCAATACACAACATAGCTACATCTCGAAATCAAAAAGATATACGTGTAGAGTATCCATCTTCTTAGAAGATGATAAGGCCTGATGGCTGGAGATGAGGTCTTCAGAGCTTGAGCAACAACTTCAAAATATTCAAAACTCGGGTAGGAGTGTAATATGAGTGTACAACTTCACTACCTAGATGTTTTTGATGGCTCATCGGTCATGGAATAGAGAATCTTGATGATTAGACTGAAGGCTTCCTTGATTTCGAACAAAGACTTGATTGGACGTTCATGATAGCTGGGTATGAGGGTAAGAGACAAACTGCAGAGGGGTAGACTCAGGCTTGGTAAAAAATTCCCTTGGACAATAGAATGACAAATGATGAGACTCAGGCATCATGGCATTAACATAAGATTACGAGGCAGGAGGCAACACAAACTCTCCATATGTTTGGAAGAATAACCAAACGGAGGAGGACACAGCTCTATGTAGCAAGAAAAACTTCCTAAGGTCACATTAAATCCCAGAGTTTTGACGAACAAACTGACAGATGTGCTTTATCCAAGGGTGAGTCATTATGCTGCCAATAAAGAAAATACTTTTCCCTTCCTTTTTTTGGGGTATATTTGATTTTTTTTTTGTCTTTTTCAATAATTTTGGAAAAAGAATAAAAGAATGTTACGTTACAAAGGAGGAATGAGTGTTGCAAACATACAAGTTCAGGGCACAGGGAAAAGACTGATGTTCAAAGTAAGGACACTTCGGAAAAATCCTCCAGGGGCCAAAGGTGTCAAGACGCAGAGGCAAAGTGCTACAGAACTTGTGTATAAGGCATGCTTTAGATGGTTCAGTTGAGAGCAACATGGAGCCAGCATTAGGCCAAAGACACGGGTATGCAAATGCGATTAATAACACACACAATGGTAACGTCCTTCGATGTGAGTTTAACGAGACCAGAGAAGGTAAGCTCGGTGGTTTTTCATATTTAGAGAGTCTGAAAAAACATAAAAGGAGACTCCACTGGGGAACCTTTTTTGAAGGTAGTCTAGTCGGTTCGAAAAAGGGGTAAACTAGCACCGACAATATGTCTATTCAAAACCATTTTAACGAGTGTGATAAAGACAAGTTCACTCGACCATTTTTTCATTTTTAAGGAGTCTGAAAAAAGCTTAACTTTGGACTCCATCGGGAATGTTCTTCTGGACCATTTTAATGAGTGTGAAAGAATAAGGTCACTCAACGATCTTTTCAATTTTAGGGAGTCTGAAAAGAGCTTAACTATGGACTCCGTGGGGGTTCCTTTTTCGTACATTTAGTCCCTCAGGCCCGAAAAAGGGATAAAATGATGCCTGTGAGTACTCTTCTAGAGAACTGAGGTTCCTTAGAGTATACATTTGTTCATACAGTTGACCGTCCGGACCGAAAAGGGGATAAACTACCGTCGGACAGACGTGACTTCAAATTTCAGTTTAACGAGCGTGAAAGGCCACAAGATCGCTCGACAATCTTTTCATTTTTAGAGGGTCTGAAAAGGGATTAAAAGAAGACCCGTTATGTTTTTTGGGAGTCCCAAGGGTGAGGTCAAGAGTGAAAAGGAATCATGCAAATGAGGTTCAAACTCGTAATCAAGAAAAACAACAAGGACTCTCGAGCCTACATTCATTAGTGACAGCATGGACAACATAACACAACCAGGATCTACCTAAGGTATCCATGTTCCGGTAATCTCTACCACCAAATCACGACACTTCTAAAGAAACAATGATGGTTCC
>SNQJ01S0154641.1:13921-34435 GCA_010110895.2 Picea sitchensis
ATTTGAATGCTCACAAAGCAAAAAGGAAAAATATCAACAAGTCAAAACCAAGAATTTTTTTTGGCCTAAGCGCAGTTTTCAAAGAGTCACTTTAAAAATCACACACAAGCAAATTAAAATTGGACTCTCACACTTGTCTAAAAACATTATAAAAGAAAATTTTGAGGAAAACTTCTAAATGAAAAAGAAAGCTATTGTTGTGATCAAACCCAAGTTACTGATTGCTATGACAGAGACCCAAAAACCTGAGAGGTATAACTCTTTTCAAAGGAAAGGATGACTACCTCACCTTCAACAAAAATTTTTCTCCACAAGCACACTGCTGACAGTTCAACAACAAGTGTGTGCATGCGAGCTATGTAAAGTCAGAGCGTGTGTACATGCGTGCTGACCTTATACCAGACACGTGTATCTCTGAAACTCTGAGACAAATGAAAGGACAAACAATCCAGCCCAGGCAGAGACCACTGATACTGAGAATCGGGATCTCTTGAAGACTCAGACACTTACTTTAACAGAAAAAAGAAAACAATTCAAGGAAATGTTCATAGAACAAACCAATCTGAGGTGAAGCCTAAGCTATAGACTGCAAACGACAAAGACTAGAAATAGTTCCAAAAAACCCCCGAGAAGGACTAATTCTGATAGGGAAGAGGATGACTGCCTCTTTTAAAATATTTTTTTTGGAATCATACATGCGATTGACACTTCCTCAACTAGCGTGTACACGTGGGCTGTGAGAATGTAGGGTGCAGGTACACGCGTGCAGACCTTATACAGGCCATGTGTACCTCTATGGGTCTCGGAAAAAAAAATACAGTCAAGCAAAGAAACATAGATAACTAGTATGGAAGACCAAAATCTCTATTAGCTCAGACTTTTGCAGAAACTTTAAAAACAGGAAATGAAACCAGTTCTTAAAAATACCCAAAAAATATTCCCAGAAACCCTAGGGATCTCCCCAGTACAGTCACCAATTCTGTTGTGAGTGGGAAATCCCTCTACAGACTAGAACTTAGGGTTTTATTATGCATACAAAAAATACCTAAAGATTCCTACTTTCTACCGTCATCCCGAACCTAATCCCCATTATTCTTAAGCAAATACGTAGTTAAGAAGATCAAGTGAGCATACCTTATTACGGGAATTTGATATCGATCCTTCTTCATGCTTGATCAGTCTTTGACTGCAGCTCTTCTCCCAAGGCTGACCTACATTCACACAAGATAAACAAAGAACTCCACATGCATTTGATGTACAGATTAATGGGTTAGAGATTCAATCAATATGTATGCAATAAACCATGAAAACCTCATATAGTGGGACGTGAAAAGTACTTCTTTATTATTAACTTCAACAAATCAACTTACAATGATGAAGTCGGCCACTGCTGCATGAACCTGGTCCTGGGCTCCTCTTCAACTTTCCTCCAACTTCTTTGCTCTATATTTCTCTTTGCACAAGGATGGCTAAAGGGTTGGGACAAAGGGAATGCGCAATCGAGTATAGTTTCTTTACTATGATTCTCCACCTCCAAACGAGACCCCTAACCTTTCTTTTATAGGCTAGAAGAAGCTAGGTATTTGGTCGAACCCTCGGCCATGCATGGTTGAAAGGTTTAGTTAACTCACCCAAAGCTGTGTGTTCCATCATCAACTTTCCTTTTTTCTTGCTTTTGTAGGTACACGTAGGCTGTCTTGGGTGAGATAGCCTGTACACGTGTGCAATAATGTAGCAGGGTGTGTGGGCCTTTATAAAAGAGGTTTTTAAGAAGAGTTGTTCAATAGTGTTTTGGCAAAGAAGGAATCTGAGATGGCCTGATTCTAGGTAATCATGTCTGGTGCAAATTAGGGTTATAACACTAACCAATTCCTAAATGAATTCTCCCTAACCAAACAACCCAGTCGCTCGGCAATAAAAACCATCAATCAAGAAAGTCAAGAGCCATCAGAAGAGATAACCATATTGTTATGGGATCCCAACCACCTGATGCCTTTCAACGATGCTGCTGCAGTGAAGGAACCTCCCGTTGAAGTTCTAGATGTACATATGCGAGGTAAAGTCAACTTGTCCAAAGTAATCCCACCACTACTCAAGTATCTAGAGGGAATCAAGCAACCGATCTCCCAAAACCTCTATTTTCTTCTCAAAAAAATCCCACCAACATACACACACGTGAAGCTCCTAATCTAGACTATAACGTGGTAGAAGACTTGAAGAATATGAAGGATAATGTGTCTCTCATGGGCATGTGTAGGATCCCTCAACAAAAGGATTTTCTGTTGTAGGCCTTAAAATCAATAGAAGCCCCTATAACAAGCACTGACATAGGTCATGTCCCATCTCCCACATATTTGACAAATAAACCAAGTGTGAATGATTTCTCTTTAGAAAAAAAGAGGAAATCCTTTTGTTCCTCCTTTCGTCTTAATGCTTGAAGTCTTTAACAAAAACCTACATAATTTCCTAGTCGATTCAGGGGCATCTTCCAATGTCATGCCATTGTCAATTTGTAAGAAATTGAATGCAACCCCACTCAAAAGTGATAAAAACGTTATACAACTAGATAGGACTCAGGTGAAGGTTATTGGGGAACTTAAATATGTCATGATCATAATGTCTACACACCCAAAATTTGTTCAAGTAATTGGCATAATTATAGTATACTCCTAGAGGCCTATGGACTGTTACTTAGCCGAGATTGGTCCGAGAAATTAAATGGATACTTTAGTACTGACTGGGATCACCTATGGTTTCCATTAAAGGAAAATACACACATGATTAGGATTGACAGAGAAATATATCTCAAAAATACTGCCACTAATTTAGAGACTCCAAACGAAACCTCGTCGGTAGATTTCCATGTGTTAGGAAACTACTCTGCAATTATGATTTCGACAATTTCGCCCCTCTCTTGTCTGATGTACCTCTCACTCAAAACTACAAAATGACCATTCAAGTAAACCTATTGGCAGTCGCAGAAGAATCTTCTGTCAGGATTCTCCATAGGGAGTAGCAGACAATGAAGATGAAAGTGAGAAAATAGCTAGTCATGAAGAAGTTAGTAATTTTCCCCCACAAATTTGGACGTTGTACTTTGATGGTTCTAAATCGCAAGAGGGGTCAGGAGAAAGATGTATCCTCATTGACTCAAAAGGGAAACAATAATTCTTATCCTGTAGATTAGATTTTTAATGCACTAAAAACATCGTTGAATATGAAGCTCTAGTCCAAGGACTAAAGAAGGCCATATAATTAAACGTCAAAGAATTGAAATTTTTTGGAGACTCTGAAATTATCGTTAGAAAAGTAAAGAATACCATTCATTTCAATTCACCTCAGTTGAGAAACTACTGGCAAGAGGTATACAGGCTAATAAACAATTTTGAGGATTTCAACATTACCATTGTTTCCGGGACAAAACTTATTCTTATTGATTCTTTAGCCACCACAACCTCAATATTTTATCCCTTAGAAGACTATGAAGCCTCAAGGTTTGCAGTAGAACTGATCTAGAAACCATCGACACCTAACACCATTTCTAACTGGAAATTCTTTGAAGGGAATGAATAGATTGTATATTTCCTGACTAACTAGGAGAATTTTAAGGATTTGGCCAGTGATGATGAAATATTCCAAGAACTACTCACATATTCGAATCTCCATGAATATAATAAGGGAACATATCACTCCAATGACAAATCAAAGTTTCACATAATACCAAAAGGAGTGGCCAATCTAGAGAACCTTTTTGACCTAAGGGAAATATTTAGAGGGATGAAAAATGAAAAAACATGGAACTCATTCCCTATATACGAAACTATAAACCTAGGCACCTCTGAGAATCCCAAGAATGTCAAGCTAGGTAAGGCAACATCTAAAGAAGACAAGAAGTCTTATCTTAAACTATTTAAAGATTATCAAGATGTCTTTTCTTGGTCCTACCAAGAATTGAAAACGTATGATACTCGCATTATCCAACATACAATCAGATTAAAATCTGGAATAAAACCCTTCCAACAGAAGCTTAGGAAGTACAACCCATCTCTTGAACCCCTAATGTATCAACAGTTGAAGAAGTTATTAGATGCTAAGATTATCTTTCAAGTAAGACATTCTGTATGGGTAGCCAATCTAGTGCATGTTAGAAAGAAGTCTGGGAAAATTCGTTTGTCTGTATATTTTAGAAACCTTAACATGGCATCATAAAAATATAACTACCTAGTACCACCCATGGAACAACTCTTACAAATAGTATCTGGCTCTAAAGTTTTTTCTCTCCTGGACGGTTTTTCGGGATACAACCAGGTCCTGGTTTCAAAATATGATAGATTAAAAACTACCTTCCAAACCAAGTGGGGGACCTTTGGTTATAAACACATGCCTTTTGGGTTGATCAATGTAGGGGAAAATTTTCATAGGGAAATGGATGTAGATTTTCGAGGATTGATTAACAAATCTTTGGTAGTCTATTTAGATGATGTAACAATATACTCAAAAAACAAGGACGACCATATTCAACATTTGACTCAGATCTTTGAAAGGTGTAGGAAGTATGGAATATATTTGAACCCTAAGAAGACCATATTTGGTGTAGAGGAAGGAAAATTATTAGCTCATATCATATCTTAGGAAGGAATCAACATCGACCCTTAGTGGATAAAAGCGATAGCTCAACTCCCTTTGCCTCTCAATAAAAAGACCATGCAATCTATTTTAAGCAAAATCAACTTTGCAAGAAAATTTACTCCTGACTTCACTAAAATTGTTAAACCTTTACAAAAAGTGATTCGTAAATATGCATAGTTTAAATGGGATGAAGAAAGGAGAGGATATTTCAATAACATCAAAATTTCCATCTCCTAAGAACCAGTGTTACGAAGCCCTGATTTCAACAAATATTTTTTCCTTTATGCCTTTGCTTCTGACCAATCCTTGGATGCAGTACTTACTCAAAAGGATGACGAAAAAAATGAAGCGCCAGTATCCTTTATGAGCACCAAAATCCAGAGTCAACTAATAAAAACCTGGTGCAAATTTAAAAAAAGACAGTTGTTGAAAATCAGAGAAATTGTCATAATTTACTTAATAATTCCCCGTGGGCCGATAGAGTGACACCTAAATAAGCCATAGGAAACTCTCTGTACTTTCTGGTATATGGGAAAGAAGCTATTCTCCCAAAGGGATTGTACCTTCCATATTTACATCTTTCCCAAGAATAAATAGGTCAGCCCTCATCCACTCTACAACAATGCATTGATACCCTTCTCATGTTAGATGAATAAAGAGAAAAGGCTAAAGTTAAGTTCATCACTCATCAGCAAGTGGTTAAAATATGGTTCGACAAACATAAGGCCAGAGAGAAAATGTTTGAAGTAGGGGACCTAGTCTTGAAGTGGGATAAAGCAAATGAGTCCAAAGGAAAACACTCAAAGTTCCAAAATCTATGCCTTAGGCCTTTTCAGGTAGCCAAAAATATTGGAGTAGGCACATACTGGTTGCAAAATTTGAGGGGTGAATCCGACACCTTCCCGGTGAAAGACCAAGCCCTAAAACAATACTTCTCCAAAATAAAAATAAAAAATAGGGGGGGCGGGGTGTCTTTTGATGTTTTGTTTGAGTTTCCGTTTCTTTTTAGCATACATGTGTGGGTTTAGGGAAGACTGATTACAAACTACTTTTCTTTTCTTTCTTTTTCTTGTGTTACGAGGAAAATCTCTCTATGGCTAGGGGTGAACCACAACAGATGTAAATGACTGCAAAAATCAACTCTAATATCAGATATGCTATATAAGAAAATATGATAACGAGACAAGATAAAGAGCCTACCTCATCCAGGCGTTCGACGAAGTCCACCATTGAGCACTTGAATCAAAGCAATACACCTGCAACTTGTCCTCAACAACCAAGAAACGCAAGCATATGGTGATATTATATAATGTTAGCACATTCAATAGCATAATCCATCAATATTCATAACAAATATTCCCATGGAATAACAACTCAAATATTTTTAAGATATTAATTGGACGAGAAAATAGTATTTCTATTAAAATGTAATCAACATAAGTGAATGAATTACAAACTTCTGTGTCGGCACGGTTCGTAACCGAGAAACTAAGTCCCTTCCATTTGGGCCTCCATCACTTCAATCCTCCACCAAAGGAAAGCTCATATAAGAGAGATAATGAGGTTCTCAATCAAGTAGGGAAGAGCTTGGGGGTTGAACAATGTGTTCATACTTAAAAGGATAAAGGGATGCAAATTTAATATGAAGTGAATATTTTTTCCAGAGTAACATTTTCTCAAAGTTGAATTCTTATCCTCTTTTCCATAGCTCAAATATGACCCATTTATATCCTTCAAGTGGAACCTAAGGGCCGAGTCAGAATGTTTCTAGTATATGGAAGGTCAAGGATCATGGATCCCATGACATAACATGGAAACCCAACACTATTTTTTAATTTTGGGCACAAAACCCGATGTACACGGGTTGTAGTGGTGAAAAATGTGTATACACATGTTGTATAATAGTTAGGGCATGTATATGTGAAAAAATATTTTTTTTAACTCTGGGATTTGCAAAAAGGGACTTCAAGTCTGCATAGGGAAATGGAAAAAGGCCTTCTAAGAAAATTTGCATAAGGTGAGGAAAATCTTGCTATAACAGATGCCCCCTAATGTGTGAAGTCATAGGAGTATTTGCGATGGCCGAAATACATTATAATATCCATAAGTGGAGTAATGGGGACCCAGCAGGAAGAACTAGTTGCTCATGAGAATATTGCAATCTACACTGACTTTGTGCACATGGTTGTCAATGGTGGGAGCGGATGATGAACTTTGATGAATCCCCCTTGTGGTAACTAAAAACCTATGGGAACTAGCTTACTAGGGAATATTTTCATTCCCCCAGGTTTCATCAAGTGGAAAAGAATAAGATCCAAGCACACGTTAGAAGAAAAAAAAATTAAATGCACATACTCAAAGGTTTTGAGGATTAGAGTGACACATACCATGATACTCAGACTCATTACCTCATGGAGAAAGATCCATATCTACTACAGGACCATGCCGAGGTGATGGATGTTGTTGCTGGTGAAAAAGTGGAGGCATTGAAGAATGAAAGGATGGGCCCTCCAGGGCCATGCTCAAGTCGATCTGGCTCTTGGTACTCCATGTATAGGACCTGTGGGATTCGAGACATAATCTCCTTAGTTATCCCTAGGTTAGGGGATAACATCTGGCTCCAACTCGGAGACATGTGCTCACCGTAGAGTGCATGAGAACCTCAACATATCTAGAATAACCTGTGACTTGCTTGATCTCAACATAATGTTGTCAGCAATCATTTGGGGTGGTGATATCACCCCCGACTCAAAATGTGAAAACAATCATATATACAAATGTGAATACAAACTACTCTAGCATGAAATGCAAGTTGTATATATAATGATTGCAAATTCCTACTTACCTGCACTTACCTATGAAGTCAAGTCTCCACCCCCTGGTGGGGTCTGAGGAGGTGTTTGATATCTGGTAATGGGTGCCTTCTTCCTTCCAATGTGGATAAATAATAGGTGTCATTGACCGACTTCCTTCCAATTTTGAAAGGTCCAGACCAAAATTGTGTATCCCCTTTGACATTAGTAGGCTTTCCCTTCGTCGTGTCCCACATCCATACTAAGTCTCCTTCCCTGTATTCTATGGTTCTGAACTTGGCTGTTTATTTGGACAACCCTAGTATATTTTGCAGAGGGAGGAGGGTGGGACTCTTCTATGAAAACTTCTTTTTGGGATGGCTGAATCAACACAATGTCTTATCCTTTATTTAATATCTTGACAGACCCAACTTCCTTACCTTTATACTTCTCTAGGAGTGGATGGTAATCTTCTCTTTTCATCCATTGTATTTGATCAAAGTCTTCCTCCGTAGAAAAAGGCATATCATCAGGGGAAAATTCAGGAAGACTTTCCATGATTTTCTCATGTTCCTTGTCATCTTTGACGGGGTTAATAATTTCTTGCACATGGATTCTGGTCATTGGCACATTCAAGAGACAATTTATTGTTCCATCATTCATAGGTACATTGATATAGGTGAGTTCCATCTCAAGAGTACCTCCCAACATTGAAGAAAATTTCCTAGACAATAACATCCCCCACACATCTGGGACATCTACTACTACTATGTTGATATGGATCACTCTCTCGGTGTATTTCTCAAGGCATACTTCCATATTTTCAATTACCCTATTTTTGGGTATGGCCCTAGACTCAAAGCCACACACATTCGTATAAGGTCGTGTGAGCTTTAGGCCGAATTGTTGCATGACCTTGAGGGACATCATGTTGGAACCCACCCCTGAATCTGACATACAATTGTTGAGGCTCTTGTTATTCATCAACACGGTCATGAAGAAAGGTGGGTGTTTATCATACTGGACCCTAAATCGATCATCTTGTAACATAATAGGAGGGTCCATTGGTCCATTTGATCCTTTGAATAAATGATCAAATCTTTCCCTGATGGATGGTACCTTGATTAATTCTCTTAAGGGGATGGACACATGCATCTTGGATAGTTCCCCTTCAAAGTCAAAGTTTAATTCCACTCTTTCAGTTTTGGGAGGGTTCCTAGGAAGGAGAATGTTCATGGGTGGAGGCCTTGTTTGGGCTATTGCAGGATTGGTAGAGAGAAGTTGTTTTATCTTATTTTGTCTAGTATACACCTGGAATTCTTGATTCTTGGTCCAAGTTGTTTATCACCTCCATCCTATCCTTCCTGGATTCTTCTTTTATGCCTTCTTGATGTTCCTCAAGGGAAATATTAAGGCAGATCTGAGGGCCCTCTATGACATGGTTCATTATGTTTACTTGGTCATGGCCTCCATTATTGTAAGGACATTCATGCTCCCAGTGTGCCTCACTGCATTGTAAGCACCAAGGATTTTCATCCACCACATTTGTAGGAGCTAAAGTATTTGGAACCTCTTGATCATTCTTTGGTATGAAAACTTGGTTCTCTTTCTGGAATTGACCTTTGTATGGAACCGTAGGGGCTTGATGTTGAGCTCTTTCCAGGTTGAAAATACTATTCATCATCAATTCTTGGGTTTTTTACATGCTATCCATAGTCATCTGCAACTTATCCAAGCTAACACTAATGTCCGAGGCAGGTTCAAAATTATGGACTATCTTGGGTTTAGTGTCCATTCTGATTCTTGGGGCTGAGAATGGTTCAAATTTGGATGATAGAAGGTTTTTTTCAATCCTCATGGCTATTTCTTGAGATTCTTAGATCATTTGGGGGTTATTGTCTCTAAGGAGATACCCTAGCTGACCAATAAAGGCTTTAGTATAGATAAAAAGGAGGAAACTATGATTTGGATGATGACTCACAAGGATTTTTTGCAATAGGGTTTCAAACCTACTATGGAATTCTCTAATGGTCTCATTGTCTTGTTTCACGAGGTTATTCAACCTTGTTAGTAGCATTTTTGGGTATTCCTTGATACTCCATCATTTGAGAAAGACTTCTTCTAACTTATCCATGGTTTTAATACTCCCATTGGGAAGACTATTGTACCAATGTCTTGAACCATCAAGGAGGGTGGCAGAGAAAAGTTTCATAACCAAGTCTTCAGCATCATCACTAATGGGATGAAATTGGAAAAATGCCCAAAAAGTTATGATACGATCCTCAACACTGATTGCATCATTACCGGTGAACTTGGGCAACCATTTCTCATACTTGGGGGGCATTTTCCTAGGGTAGCCTGGTATAGATGTCATGTCTAGCGGTTTGAAAAGGTTGGATGACCATTGTCTTTGGTTATTGGCTTGGGTTGGGATGTTGGTCTAAGTTCCCATGCTAGACATCATGTTTAAAGGAAGACTACCTCAGAAGAGTGATTTCCCTACGGGAGAGTTTCGGGGAGACTTTCTTCTAAAGGATTGAGGAGGGTTATTGTACCTCCTTGTGGATTGTGGAGTCGCTAGATAATTTTCTTGAAATTATCAAAGAGATAAAGGAATCACCCTTAGTGGAGTCGTCAGGTAAGCTTGTAAGATAAAGATTCTTTAGGAAAGGCTTACCGAAAAAGTGTCATTTGAGGAAGATTGACTCAGCGTTCCCCGACAACGACGCCAAAATGTTATCGCACAATTTGTACTTTTATAGAAGAGAAGGTAAAGGAAAAGAAAATTGGCATAATTGGAGACTAATCCTATCATTGTCACCTCACTAGGAAGTCTCTTTCTATTTAGGGTGGTAGGCCCAGGGGAGACATCCCCGATGACCTGGGGTTTTGAGAAGGCAAAGGAAAAGTAGCTAGGTAAAAGGTACCCTCTCACAAGTCACCATCGATCAAAAAGTCTGGTTTAAATAACCAATTAAGAGATAATATTCCATAAGTGTACCTTCCCGAAACAAAGCAACATGAAAACTATGTATTTGCAAGAGGAGTTGTTGGTTAGTACTTCATAAAAACCATTGACTTTCTTAAATAAAGAAATTTTATGAATATGATGAAGTAAACACAAATCTTATAACAACAATGTTTATAGAGCAATAATTCACATAAAATGTCTTAAAACTATCTTTAAAATGACTTAAAACCATTAACCATTGAAGTCATAACATTAACATTTGACAGAAGCACATAAGACAAACTATAATTCAGCCTTTACAATTTCTTTATGATCTTTTAATGCTGCATTAAATGGTTGTGACCTACTTTAGTAACAACATCAAGTAGGTTAGTAGATCAATCTATTCTAGGGTTAGAAAGTGTTAGTAGGTTGTTCAAAGGATAGGTTTTGAAGGTTGTGTTGATCAAATACTCAATGGAGGTCTTAGACTAGTGATTTCTTAGGGAAAATGGAGTCAATAAAGTGGCAGAAAATGTTGAAGAAAAAAAATGATAATAGGAGAGCCAAAGACAAGAGGAGTTGATGAATGAAGTGTTGGCAAGCCGATGCTTCAACCACCAAACCCTAGGGGAAAATGATTACTAGGGTGTAGGTAACCCTAGGAATTATTAGATTTTCCTAGGAATAATGAAGCAAGTGATGACTACGATGAATCAACAAGTGTTAGGGTGTTGCAATGGCAAGGCCCTTAGAAATGGCTTGAAGGAAAATGACTCCTTGGCACAATCTAGTAGGTGGATAGCAATTGAGATAAGGACAATAAAATGTGCTTAATATCCTAGGGTTTCAAGCTAGCAATTTCATAATATTTAGCAAAATGAAAAGTAAAGATACTATAACCATTCAAAAGAGGTAAGAATTGTATAATTTTACTTACATTCACCAAGAATAATCTAGCATATCACCTAGTTGAAGACTTTCCACCAAGAAAATGCCCAAAAAACACCAAGATTACCCTTCCTTCAACAAGTGTGCACTAAATTTTAGTCATAAAACCCTAATTAGGGTGCCAATTTCAGACCTCAGAAGTGTGAGTGAAATGTGATTAAAAATAAGAGGTAATTTCCACTTATTTATACAATACCAAAGACCAAAATTAGGTAAAAAAGGACAACATGGCCAATTACAAATAATATCCAGTTTTTACATTAAATGTCACAAATAAACCATAAATAAAGTTGATAAGGTGACGTCATACCCTTTTAGGGTGACATTAGGCCCTTTTTGGGAAACGTTGGCCTCCTGGAGAAAAACGTTAGGCCTTCTTAGACCCCAGGAACCTACCACACATGCCACTTGGCACACAACTTCCTCCAAAACATCCCAAAACATTGGATGATGTCATGGGTGACCTAGGTGACATCATGGGCCTTCCAAGGCATACATCATGATGGAAAAATCATAGCCCCCCTGGATCTAGGCCTGTTAGGCTGCCCATGGTGAAACGCCCTCCTCTCTCTCTAATGCAATCCTTTTATTTGTCTCTACCCCCTGTTGGGTTCTCAACATCCGTATGGTGGGATTTTATCCCCATGGAGGTCCAAACTAATAATCTCCCCACGTGTACCTGTCCATCGGGGTACTTTTCCATCGGGTTTGTCCCTACAACATCAACAGATATTCCCTCCATGGGATCATAAGTCACTAGGATCATAACAATGCCAATCAAATCTAATCATCAAGTTTATTAAACATGTGCATAAAACCCCCTTTACCCAGACAAGTGCTCAAAGACATTATACTAATCTACAAGCCAAGTTTGGAGGAAATGCTAGGATGTCCTATTGGGCTAATGCTAATTGGATGTGGGATTTTTCTGGAAGGAGTCAAACCTAGGCCATGTGAGTGGATGAGGTGGTAAGGGATGTCTGGGAAAGGGGTGTAGTGATAGTAGGGAAATGTATGGCTTACATGTGGGTGCCTCTGAAAAGGGTGAGTTGCACCTGTCATGGATGCAAATGTTTCCAATCCCATTCATGCCTTTTATATTTTATTCTTACTACTTTTTCTTTCAAGAGGCTAGTTAGGGGACACTGCCCTGGCGTGGTGACCATTGGTGGCAATGTTACCCATACGCATTTCACAGAAATGAGAAGATGGCTTGTGATGAGACCCCCTTTCTCTTTGGCTATTCCAATAAGAGCCACTACCTTGGTTTGGTGACCATATAGGTGGTATTTTCATACTACTACATGCCCATGGATCTAATGGTGGATGGTGATGACTATCCTCTAACTAGGTCTTGTTTTTATTATTTTTTATGGGTCCCTATGTTCTTTCTGAGGGGGCTCTTTTATTTCTTTCTAGGATCACGAGAAGCATCTCAGAGTTTCATTGTTTTGGATTTTATATTTTTCCATCTAATTTTACCCTCTAGGCCTTTAGCCCCTTCTTCCCACAAGGTAAGGTACAACCCTTAGATGTTTGACCTAATCTTAGAGACTGTCTGATAGGATGGATGAGTGGAAAATATGAAAGTGGTAGGTATGGTGGGAATGAACGATGTGCTGCCGATACCCCCATTGACAACTCAAAACCCTAGGGTGCTAAGGTTACCTAAAAAGCATCCTGTCATTCCCCGGGTGTGGGTAAGTGGGAAAACATAAGATCGAGGAACTTGTCAGAAGAAAAAATAATTAAATGCACATATTAAAGGTTTTGAGGATTAGGTGACATACCATGATGCCTAGACTCATGACCTCATGGAGAAAGATCCATCTATACTACAGGACCCGGTAGGGGTGATGGATGCTGATTCTCTTGACAAAGTGGAGGTTCTTTAGAAGAAGGATGGGCCCTCGAGGTCCATGCTCAGAATCGTCTGGCTCTGGGTACTCCATGTCTGGGACCTGTGGGCCTCGAGATAGAATCTCCTTAGTTATCCCCTAGGTTAGGGATAACAAGACTTATTGGACATGGCTTATATATGATGAAATGGTGCCAACAAGTCAAAGGTACCCATAATGGATGAATAAATTGACCATAGATGTTATTCTAAGTTTTAGGTTGAAATTGTTGATCCATGAGGATGGCAGATTCCATGAGATGCATTAGGCATGCATAAAGAAGCGGTGATTGTCCGATCTTCCATCCTTGGCGAGGAAAAAGTCTGAGAAGGCAGTTAATCTGATTTGAATTCACTATATAAGTCTAATTGATTTCTAGTAACAGTTTATACTCGAGACATCAAACTACTTGTATCACCTCTATAAGTCTTCCCTATTTGGATGGAAGCAAAAGAATAATAAAACATTGGAAGGCTAACCATAAAAAAAATCAACATGGTCGGAGGCTGGAAAAGATTCAAAGATGAGGACTTTCAACAAACCCTAGGATGTTACCTTCATCAACAATAATACATTTGATGGTATGCTTTGAGTAACCCAGTGGGGTTGATTCCCACGTAGGTAAAAGGCAAGAGGCTTCACACATGTGACGTCAAACTTGATAACTATCGAGCCACTGGGGTCTAGACCTCCTAGCGTAAATAGCAAGGCATTCCCACAGTGAAGGACACATCTGGAGTACCTCTAGAGATGATACCGCACAAGGGGTTTGAACCAGATCCTCAACAATATGTTGGTTGTGTTTTGATTATCATCTCACGATTGAGAGGTCCTTGCTTCAGTACGTGTTTATACCCCATGAAGTATTTACACCATGAGAGTATGTACACTCTTCCATGAGGGAGTCTTGGAGAGTACTCTGAGAGGGGTCGAGAGTGGCCAGGCCCCAGTGAGGAGTTAGGCTTGGCTCATTCATAAGAGTATATTTAGGCCTATTCATAAATCACGGGTGGATTCATTATAAGGTTGCAGATCTAGCAGTAGAGATTATGTTAGGGTTTTGCCAGAGGCAACCCTCTTTAATAGAGGGAAATGTATTAGCGGCTATGGATGAGGAGTGACCATTCCATTCCATCCATCCATCCATTCCATTTGTCCATCTTTCTTCCGGCCATCCGGTCCATTCCATTCCATCCTTCCTCCATCCATCCATTCCATTCCATGTCCATTTCCATCCTTCCATCCATTCCATCCATCCATTCCTTCCATTCCATTCATCCATCCATGTCCATTCCATTCCATTCATCCATCCATCCTCCGGTGTCCTCCTCCATTCCTTCCTCCGGGCTCATTCCGTCCACTCCTCCTTCCTTTCCATGGTCCATTCCATTGTCCATCCATTCCGTCCATCCATTTCCATCCATCCATCCGTCCATCCATCCATTCCATCTCCTTTCCATTCCGTCCATTCCTATTACATTTCCATCATCCATCCGTCCATCCTTCCTTCCTGTCCATTCCATTCCTTCCATCCTTCCTTCCATTCCATCCATCCATCCATTCCTCCATTCCATTTCATCCGTCCATCCATTCCCTTTCCTTTCCATCCGTCATTTCATCCATCCATTCGTCCATCCGTCCAGTCCGTCAATCATTCCTCCTTCAATCCCGTCCGCCACTCAAGAAGGGTCAAAGGTCTACACGGGGCAATGGACCCCCAAAGAAAAATTTCCTTGTAAAATTATGTGTAATTTCATTGTAAATACGGGTCATTCATTATAAGGTTGTAGATCTAGCGATAGAGATTATGTTAGGGTTTTGCCCTAGAGGCAACCCTATTTTATGAGGAAATGTATTATGTCTATGGCTATGGATGAGAATTGAATATTGTATTACTGAGAGGAAGTATGCGAGAAGAGAGGAAGTTACAGCGGGTTTTTTTTTTTTTTTAGGTTGTATCCCTTCATTTCTTTGGATAATAATAAAGGAAGGACACGGCAATTTCTCTGGTGGGCCATTAGCCCAGACTGGGTGAACCACATAAATCGTGTCTCTCTTGTATTGTGTGTCTTCTATGTTTTGTTTGCATTTGTTTTATTTTATTGCTCCCACATCGGTCTTTTGTTTTTTCTAACACAATAGAACAATTTTGGGCAGCTATAGCATTAGGATTGTGGGTAGAAGACTTGAGTACTCCTTTGAGTCTGAGCGAGGATATGGTTTTTATATGTAAGGGCATCTTGGAGGATAGACTCTAGACAGTGCAGTCTGGAAGCTGTAATCCAAGATTACAGGGAAGGTGGCTACATTAACCTTTGATTTAACCATATTGATGCATAAATAGTCATTGTCTTGCGTCGGTGGGTTTTAAATCCCACTCACCACATTTCTAGAATTAGAGGAGATCGAGGCCATGTGTGTTGGTTATGTGGAAAGGATTAGTCAGCACAGTGGGGAGTAGATATAAAATCCTCATGACTTACTTAATTTTGGGGGCATAAATGGGTAGGTGATCCTCTGCGCACAAAATCTTGCGGGGAAAATTCACCTTACGCCTTTCTTTATTTCCCTCACCAACATTATTATTATTCAACTTCTCATTATTACCATTTTCCTTGGGTTTATTATTATTCTTCCCCACCCCTCGATTATTACTCGATCCTTTCTTTTATTCCCTCACGGTTGTTGGTTACCATTCGGGTTGGTGCGATGATTGGACATAATGTACATCCGTCTACTGAGTGGGAGTGGAGAGCTTGGAACTAATATGACCCTCCCTACGGTATTTGGATACAAAATCATACAAATTTACGATTAGTGGGTTGGCTTTCATTGATGTCAACCCTTGTGAAAGATTGATGCTTGAATTCGATAGCACATAGTTTTGGGTAATGGACCCAAAGTTTGTTTGATGTATAATGGTATGAGTTTTGATATATTTCAGGTAAGACTATTCTAGATGGATATTACATTCCATTCCATTTCTAGTGGTATGTGGAGCGTCCACATAATTCCTCATGGTTTGAGTTATGGCCCTCTGGTGGAGGACCCTCATTTGTTGTGAAGCCCCAAAAGGTCAAAAAGTCAAAGTGCTTGCAAAGAAAGAAATTATTTAAAATAATAAAAATTGAAGTGACAAAGTCAAAGAGGATTATTTAAATAATAAAGTTAAGTGACAAAAGTCAAAAGAGTATTATTTAAAGAATAAAGTGAAGTGACAAAGTCAAAGAAGGATTATTTAAATAATAAAGGTGAAGTGACAAAGTCAGGAGGGATTATTTAAATAATAAAAGGTGAATGGAGAATTTTATAATTATGGAAAGTGGTTATAGAAGGTTAACCTAAAATGAGGGAAAATGGGTTAAGAAGTCCAGAGTGGCTATTGGATATATGGAGAAGTGGCAAATTGGGCAAAGTTGGACATAGGTGACTATGTGGACAAAGTGGTCTAGAAGATGCTTCTAAAGGAAGCTACATGAAAGTATAAATAAGAGCCAAGGCTCTCTCATTTCAGTACACTTGAGCATATTGAATATATATAGGTATTTGAAGTAACCAAAGGATATCTAAGCTGAATTTGGAGAATGTGAAGTAAATGAGGGTCGGAATTCAAGGGAGGGATTCTTTTGATGATACTCTAAGGTATGTTATTCTGAGGTCATCTCACCATTTTCATAATAATTTTTTTCTAGAATGATTGGAACCATGAAATTGGGAGGCCATTGAGGAAACATATCCAAGTAGCCAGAGTGATACAAATTTTATCTTGTGGTTTGTTTTTATTTTTGGCGTTACACTCAGTGGAAAATAAGGTTCGTGGCTGAATCCAAACTAGTCCTAAAACATGTTTTTTCGGGTAAAAACATCATAATTCTTCATACTTGAGATCCATTCAGGTAAGACCCAAATGTGTTGATTATAGTCTGATCTTTATTATTCAATGTAAAATTTTTAGATCCATACAAAAAATATTTAGTGTCACGGGGCACACACTCTATAAGTTCACTCTCTAGAATAAGCCAAAATTCAACAAGGTATGCCATTTTGATATAACTCCTTTTTATGAGAGGTTTCAAGTAGTGAAACACGGAGGAATTTACATAAAACCACAGAAGAACATTTGTTACTATTTTCATATCTTTATTCATTACAAATTACATGATTTGTAGTTATTTCAAGTTAGGGTTGTTGTGTCCAAAACTAGTCATGTGAGGACTAAAGTAAAGTTTGATATAGAAAATGCTAGTCTCTTGTTGTTAAATTTAAGGAAGTATGTGATCTTATACACCCAGTGTATTACAGATTTACAAATCAGATTTGGATGATGAAATTGATGAGGGATTTTGGTTAAGGTTGATGTATAGGTTGGTGCATGGTTGATGCATTTGTTTATGGTACAAGTTGATTACGGAGTTGAGGTATAGGTTGATGCATGGTTCAAGTTATTAGTGTAGGTTGTTTGGTGCGAGGTTTATTGGTACAGTTTACAACGGTATATATCACCCAGTGATAGTGTGACAATGGTTCCATCATTCTGCCACATCAAAATGGGTTGGACAAGGCAAGGTCAAGTGGTTGTAGCAAGAGAACATAGGGGTTGTAGCCTCCCTCTACAGTTATATCAGTGGGGAGTTAGACTTCCACCGGTTGTAGCCTAAGAAACTAGGCCGGTTGGAGCCTCCTTCCGGTTAGAGTTTGGAAAACAAAGGAGGTTGGTGCTTCCAATGAATGTATTCTTCAAGACATATAAGAAAAAACATTTTGTGGTTTTCATGCTTTGGAAGTTGGTGCTTCCAATGAATGTAATTCTTCAAGACATATAAGAAAAAACATTTTGTGGTTTTCTCATGCTTTGGGTTTCCACGTAAAAACATTGGTGTACTGTGTATGTGTATGATTGTTCATTTGTTCATTATTTATTTACTCTGTAAACATTGGATGATAATGCTACATTGATATAACACTTGCATTATATGGTTAAAAAGGATTAAATTTCTCTATTATTGATTCACCCCCCCTCTCAGTAATCCAACAATTGGTATCACAACGGGTTCCTTCAGAAATCAGTTTAACCACTGAAAGGTAGATCATGGAGATCAACAACATGTATAAAAATGGAATACCATAGTTTGATGGAAATAAGTATGCATTTTAGAGCATAAGGATGGAAACATATATACAAGCACAGGGATTTGAAATTTGACAATCAATTGTAGATGGCTACACAACACCAGCAGTTCCGCCAACAAATGACAAAGTAGTGAGACTTGGTCAAAATAATTCCAAAGCCACAAATGCACTTCTGAATGGTCTTGGAGAATCGGTATTCACCAAAGTTGCTCATTGTAAATCCGCTAAAGATATTTGGGCCATACTTCGAAACATTTATGAAGGATATTCAAAAGTCAAAGCAGTAAAGAATCAAACTTACAGAGGTCAGTTCAAACAACTGAAGATGGAGGAAGATGAGAATATTGCAGCTTACTTTTTATGAGTCGATGAAACATTAAATGCAATATTGAGATTGGGTGAAGAAATCAAATAATCCAAGATTGTTCAAAAGGTACTAAGATCTCTTCCTATGAGATTTGACCCTAAGATATCAGCACTAGAAGAAAGAGCAGATCTAAACTCAATAAGAATGGACGAACTACATGGAATATTCACAGCATATGAAATGAGAACTGAACAAGAAAATATAGATATAAAAGAAGCAGCCTTCAAAGCATCCAAAATATCAAAGAAAAAGGGAAAGAAAAAATAAAAAGAACATAGTAGCAGCAGTGATGTATCGGAAGATGATGAAGAAGTGACCAAATTTGTCAGAAGATTGAACAAGGGAACCAATGACAGGTATAGAGGTAAGATTCCTTTTATTTGTTTTAATTGTGATGGTATTGGTCATTTTGCTAACAAATGTACTCATAAGAAAAAGAGAAATGATGAAGGTTACTAAAATAGAAAACAAGCATATAAAGGCAAAAGAATCACAAAGAAGGTTTTCAAGAAAAGATTATGCACCAAAGAAGACATCTCATTATCAGATGAAGATGAATTCAGTGAGACATAAAGAGTTCTATTCATGGTAGTAGAAGACTCTGATAAATAAGACTCCGAAGAAGAATATGCAGAATCCGAAGAAGAATATGAAGAGGCAGAAGTTGACTACCGAGAAGAATTGTTGTGTTCCATAGAAGTTATCATAAGAGAAAATAAGAAAAACAAGAAACTACAAGCAGAACTAGACAAGAAACAAGACACTCAGAAACTAGAACAAATGTTCACAAATTTGAAGGTTCAAATTGAAGAAGATAAAAGAATTGAAGAAACACTCAAAGAAAAACTAGAAGGAAGAGACAGGATCATTGGAAATTTGGAAGCATAAATTGTCGCATTAAGAAAGGATCTTCAAAAGAAAAATATGTAGAATAGCTCAAAAGTTTTGAATGACATTATCAACAGTCAAAATCCTCATCATGACAAGTCTGGACTTGGATACCATCAGACAGAAAAGGGTTCAATATCCCAAAAAACAAAACAAGAAACATATTCAAAAAGCTATGCAGAAATAATCAAAGGGGATAGGAAGGTCTACAAAGAAAATTACAGGGACAATCCTCCACCGAGAAGATTCAGATTTCAGAATCAACGATTAACATAAATAGATATGCCTCAGGAAGAAGAAGGATTCATAAGAGTACCTCCTTTCAGAAGATCTTCAACTCCCAGGAATCAAACTATCTTTTTTGTTTTATGTTATGCATGTAATAATTTTGGACATAAATATGTGGATTGCATATCTAACAACAGGAACATAAACAACTTTGAAAGTCATACACAAAAGGGTTATCCAATAAGGCCTAGTGAAACACATAGAAGAAGTTACAACAAGTTTGAATCTTTGAGCACCGAAGTGGAATGCTACAAATGTAACAACTTTGGACACATGGCCAAATGTTGCAGAATGACAGTCCCTCCTAGAGAACCACAAAAGAAAAACAACAATCACAGACAAGAACCTCAGAAAAGGACATTGATAAGAAAGAAGAATCAATATAGAAATGAAGAATGCACACTCGCTCTACAAGCTAAGAAGAAGAAACATGGTTGGTATGTTGCCAGTGGTTGTTCAAAACACATGACATGTGATAGAGACATGTTTCTTACATTAAGAAAGGAAATAGATGGATCGATATCCTTCAGAAATGATGATTCAACTAAAATCATTGGAAAAGGCACAATCATAATTGGGAACAAGAATACCGAGGAAGAAAATGTTCTACTAGTAGAAGAT
>SNQJ01S0154642.1:13606-30021 GCA_010110895.2 Picea sitchensis
AGAACACAACTAGAGCAAGAATGATCATCTCTACAAGAAATGAGAGGAAGGTTGGTCACCATATTCTATTTACATAGTTGTTGCAATGAAAAATAGTTTCAATGACCAAAATTCTCATGCCGAAGTATACTCATGTAATAAGTATCAGAAACAAAAACTGAAGGAAGAGATGATGTCCCTTTTTGCACACATGGTTTTGGGATACATATTGTGTGTGCGCGCAAACATATTTTTGTGCACACACCAACATATACTCAATGGATGACAGAAGGTGCATACAACAGTTTGAGTTCTACTATGCATGCCAAAAATCAAGAAGATACCACATGCATGCCATAATCAAGAAGAGAATATTTGAGAAATATTCTTGAATGATTAAGTCAGGTAGCATGAGAGATCGTGGAGAAGTTAAGGAATGAACTAGAAAGTTAGTTAAGACTAACATGAATCCAAAGAGGCTATGTGGATTGCATGTGGGTGGAAGAAGCATGAGGGATTGGCAATTAGCAGAGAGAGTGGAGTAGAACTGAAAGTGACAAAGTGCCAGAGTAGAGAAGGAAACAAAATGGGAGCAACGACGATGGAGGGAGGTTGTTGTTATTGTTGTGAATATTGTTTCTATTGTGATGATTGATTGTTGTTCATTCAGTGGGTTCACTCTGAGCTATCTCAGTTGAGAGATGAGTATAACTATGTTTTGTAAGAGTATGTTTGAGAGATTGGTTTTGTATTACATGCAGAGTTTGAGAGAAATAAAATGGTGCGTTGTAATGAATTATTGTGAGAATGTATGAGAGTGTAGGGTGTTGTTTCTGATAAATGATGAGTCTCTTGGTCCATGTATGTGACTGGTTGAATGAATATAATAAAAGATGAAACTATTCCTATCATGTACTATGTTGATTATGTGTCCAATGAATGTGTGTGTTAATGTTACATATTGTTAATCTTTGAGTGTATTGCAATGGAAGGTATATATGTCAGCCCATGTGGATTCCTTGTGTAATTTAACCCTTAATCACCAACATAAGACCAGATGGTATATGTGATTCTCATGCAGTCTTGGGTGAGACCTTCTTCAATCTTCGACTTAGGATTGATATTCCGATGCCTTGGGTTTTTTTTGGTCAACTTTGGGCGAATCCTAGGTCATTAACCCCCCAACATTAAGAAGGATGTGCACAAGCGAGCCAACAAATGGTTCTATTGTCGGGCCCTGAAGGTTTCATATTGAATGATGAAGGAAGAGAATGAGGTGGTATCCATCTCGAGAGGAAATGCCAGATTGGTTGAATACAAAAGAAAATGATTTTTCTTGGTGCCAATCTCAAGGTTTGATCACTAACGCAGAACAATGGAAGAATAGTTATATCTACACTTATATGCATGAAATTTTCTTTGTTGAATTTCCATGTTTATTGTATGAATAGTTGAAGTGGTATATTGCTACTAATAGTGATTTGAGGCCTCAAGAACCATTAATCTAGGATTAGATCCTAGTTGATAGGATGAAGGCATTGGACAATAAGTGGGCTCGAGCAATTAATTTCTGGTTTTCTCGAGTGAAGGAAGGTTACATTATTGAGTTTGTTGTAGAATACAATGATTCTTTCAGAGAGGCTGAAAGAAATTTTTCTTAAGATTCTCAAAAATTGTTGCTAGAAGAAATCTTGTTGTGGATCAATATGTTGTTCGTGGAGAAAGGGATTATGTGCATGGATATCGATAGGATGGATGATTAGACTCCCCTAGTGCTGGGGGGGGAAGAAAAAATGGGGGAAAAGAGAGAGAGGAGATGGATCCGTTGAGGAGGATCCGGAAGATGTTAAGATGAGGTGAGGGAGAAAATGGACCCAAAAGAGTAGATAAGAGAGAGAGATGAAAGATATGTAAGAATATATGAGATAAGGAGGAAATAATAATGGAGGAGTGGAAATAAGATAGCAAGGGGTGCAATACGAGGGGTCAGTCCTAAAATGAAGAGGAAGGAGAACACACTAGGAGGAAGTGCGGGATAGAGTGTTGAGTCAGAGAGGAGCATAGATGAGGATACGATGACGAAGAGGTGTGACATTAGGACTAGGGTATCTAGTGAAGATACTAGAAGTAGTGGTAGTAGGGGTCGAGAAGATGAAGTCTGTCCCCTTGGATATTTCGAGACGTCGCAACTTCAAAGGAAGATAATGCATAGAGTAGAGGAACAAAGGTAGGAGAAGATGATGAAGGTTCCCCAAGAGGATGGGTAGAGGAGTTAATGATGGTGGATGGTCTTGCGCAACTGTAGGTAGGAAAATATATGGGTTCCCTCATAAGAAATAATAGAAGAAGGTGGAAGTACCCCCTGTTTGAACCATCCACCTTGCACATTTGTAACCGAAAAGAAATAACAACAGGAAACGTGACCATTGGAATAGAAGAAAGAGTAGGAGAAGAAAGGAGAGAATAAATGAGTAAAGAAGAGGATTAATTCAACAATACTTTGCAAGGAAGAGTATCAGTACCAAGATCCCCAACACCGAGCAGTTAGTCAAGAGGAAATATTCTAAGATTGAGGATGGAGAACCAGGATATCACTCTGAGGCTACCCATGTTCCATGGGACAAGTAAGGATGATGCAAAGCAACATTGGTTTACATGTGAGGATATATGGTCTATGAAGAGGATCATGGATAAATCATCAAAGATTGCACAGTTGAAGACCACTTTCAGGGACAGAGCCCTGACGTGGTACATGAAATATAAGGCCACTACGCCAGGGAGGTAGATAAGGTCCCTGACTGAAATCAAAAGAGATATTCTTAAGGAGTTCCAGAAACTTAATATAGAATCTCAATGCATTACACATATTAAGGAGATCAAGTAGCAACTGAGAGAAACTGTGTGGGATTATGACCAACAATTCAATATCTTGTTGGAAAAGATGAGGTTCCATATCGAGGACTTGCAACATAGAGAATGAATTATTACGGGGTTGCTTCCCCATATTTGAGTCCCACTTACCCAACATAAGGTGACCACTCAAGTAAAGGAGGTGGATATTGTGATGTGCCTGGAAGCTACACTAAGAGGAGGAGAAACATCGGTAGGTTTGGCATAGGTGTATGTTACAAGGAAAATCTCTCTATGGATTTAAAGATCTCTTCCTCCTCAGTGATAACCCTGGCAGTAGCAACATCCTTTGAGATAGGAGGGTGAAAATACTTAAGGAACCATTCTAAAAGAAAATATGGGGGTCTTAATCAACCTCTTCTATCTATGCCACTCCTGGATATGATTTGAGATATGAGTGGCGGNGTGGGATTATGACCAACAATTCAATATCTTGTTGGAAAAGATGAGGTTCCATATCGAGGACTTGCAACATAGAGAATGAATTATTACGGGGTTGCTTCCCCATATTTGAGTCCCACTTACCCAACATAAGGTGACCACTCAAGTAAAGGAGGTGGATATTGTGATGTGCCTGGAAGCTACACTAAGAGGAGGAGAAACATCGGTAGGTTTGGCATAGGTGTATGTTACAAGGAAAATCTCTCTATGGATTTAAAGATCTCTTCCTCCTCAGTGATAACCCTGGCAGTAGCAACATCCTTTGAGATAGGAGGGTGAAAATACTTAAGGAACCATTCTAAAAGAAAATATGGGGGTCTTAATCAACCTCTTCTATCTATGCCACTCCTGGATATGATTTGAGATATGAGTGGCGGTGTCCTGGCGTAAAGTCGACAAAAGTTCTAGGCCAGCATCGTAACGAACTGACAATTGGAAGTGGTTAAGGAATACTAATACCATCTTAATAAAGGTCCCATATGCCCCACTAGGTAGCTCGATATACCATTTCATAGAAACCCCAATGAGGGTGCATTGAAACAATATTAACCGAATAGAATCATCATTAAGAGAATTCGAGGAGCACCATAGGTGAAAGGTAGTAACGTGATCACCACAATCCTCACCATTTTTACCTTCGAAGTTCAGAATGTCCGAAGGAAGCTTGGTGGGGACAGGGGGCCATGTAGGATCATGAATCACGGGGTCATTCATCAACTTAGACAATTATAGCAGATTAAGTGTGGCCAGAAAAGGGAGACGTGGTTGCAGCATCTGGCCCCAAGCTCCCGGGAAATATTGTGTTTGAGGAATTGCAGCCCATCCAGGGTTCTGGTAAGCACCATGGCCCTGCCCAGGATTGTAAGGCCCTCCTCCGAAATTATTCATAAAAGGTTGGTTGGGAATAATTACAGTAGGAATTTTCTATTGGAGGTTATAAAAATTGCCCCCAGCCGTATTGGATCTGGGTTGGGGGTTGCCCAAAGCTTGAAACTGACCCCCTCTGGGTGGGAATCCGAAGGATAGAGGTGGATTCTTCATGCCAAATGTGTTGGTCGGAATCAGTACCGAGGAGGTGGGTTGTTCCACCCAGAAGTAGGAGGATTAGACCCGGGGTTTTGGTAAGCACCATGGCCCTGCTTGGTATTGTAAGGCCCTCCTTCGGGATAATTCATAAAATTTTGGTTGGGCATCATTCCAGTAGGAATTTTCTGTTGGAGGTTATAAAAATTTCTCCCAACCGGATTGGATCCAGGTTGGCAGTTTCCCAAAGCGTGAAACTAACCCCCTCATGGTGGGAATCTGGAGGATAGAGGTGGGTTTGTCATGCCAAATGTGTTGGTCGGAATCGGCACCAAGGAGTTAGGGGTATAGGACATAACTTGAGTAGAATCTTGTCCATCAGTTTGGTTGTTCCACCCAGAAGCAGGAGGATTAGACTCGGGGTTAAAAGCATGAATGCATCCCATATTAGGATTCATTTTGAGGGCTTTGAGAACCACCAAATGAAAATGGAGTATAAGGAGGTGTAGTGACCCCAAGCCCAATGCTAGCATTAAGGCCAGCAACTGGGATGACGTTCGAAAATTGTGAAGTAAATTTCGGCATAGCATAGGAAAAAGGAATAGAGGCCATAGGGATGGAATGAACATTATAGCTCGGTGAGTGAACAAGATACCCAAAAGGGTTCGAGGTAAGAGATTGAGAATTCAGTATAGGCTGAGCCATAGTAATCATAGGTACCTCCGTCACTACAACCATTGTAATTGCAGGAGTCGAAGGGGTGCCATTAACTATAGTGGGTGTCAGAGTCAAAGGGATCCCAGTGTTCTGAAGACTAGGTTTAGTACTCATCCTTGTATAATCACAAGTTTGAACGATGGAGGTGTGTGTACCACTCCTAATAACTCTACGCCCTTTAGAAGGAAAAGACTTGAAATCTAGTGGTAACTGTAACACGCGAAGGGACTGACGGGGACACAGGTCTGACTCCACGATGACTTAAGACTCTAAAGACAAAAAATAAATCATAAGTACAATTAGTAATCAAAGAGCACACCAAAATTCAAATGGCCAAAATGCACACAAACGGGGTAAAGTGGCTGAAAGTGGCCTCCCTCCCTAAAGAAGGTATGTCTCGCCCAAGAGGGGCCTGAGAATCCTTGCTAAAGATCGGAGGTAAGAAAATCAGTTATAAGGGCCCTCATGGGCTTAACAACCAGTCGGTCAAATCCCCCTGAAGAGTTAATCCTCCATAAAGGTTGGCTATTGTCTGACCCTTATCTGACCAAGGATACCTGCAGAATAACTTGTGCAAGTAACCTATGTGGCACCTAAGTCAAACAACTAATAAAATAATGTATAATTGATGCACAGGAGAGTAGTCGTAAGTAAGATCCACCGTATGGGCAGGGTAGCAAATCCCAAAACCTTTAAAGCGCCGCCTCTCATGAAGGTAAGGGCACTAAAAAAATCCCCAGATATGAATAGATCCCCAGAAATATCTCTGAATCTAAGGAGGTATCGGGGGGATATCCCTTCAACCAACCTCGCATGACCTCGTGATCAACTTCGATGTGAGGGAAGCCTCCTTATATTACCAATTATACAATGGATTTCTCCACTCCCTCTCTTAGACACATATGTTGATTTAATTTCCTTGGAGAAGTTTACTCAAAAAATCCTATTCCAAGGCACTAAATCCTAAGCTAGTTTGTGCACCCTAGAAAATAAAATTGTGACTAATCAGTTTTAAATTATAGCATTAATTTTAATGGTTGTGATTACTCAAAAAGGTATGGTAGTGAAACTCATGATGTTATGATTCTGCAAGAAAAGTAAATATGAATATAATGCAAAGTCCTAACTTCAAATTTCAATGGATGATATGCTTCTAATACCAAATGCAATTTTCAATTGCAACTCTGCAATTCTAAAGTAAAAATGCAATATTTCATTACATGCACTAAGTTAATGACAAATACTCAAAAGACGAAAATTCCAAGCAATGAGAAATGCCTAATATTTTGTATTTTAAATGTAATAAAAAATGAAAATGCATGGACTGAAAAGAAACTTGATATATAAACTCTATTGTGTATAGCAAGAGATAACTCAAGAAGGATACCAAGCAACAAAAAAATGTTGGCCCTTGACCAAGTTTTAAGGATTCTTGTTCATGTTTAACCTAATTTTGGGACTTCAACAGGCTATCGAAGGCATAGCGCAAGACGAAGTGGAGATCACAAGATCTCGACCCCTTTTAGGGCCCTTTTTGGGATTCAGGATTATGTAATGGGCATGGGATGTCGGCCCATGGGTTTACCCATGTTTAGGCCTATTTTGTAATGTATAAATAAGTAGCTAGGTGATGTAAGAAGGAGAGACATAGTAGACCGGTGTTCTAAGTGCTAGAGTTCGATCTATGTGATCAAGAGTTGTAAGTGCTTTGTGCATATTGTGTGAGGATTGCAAGGCTAGTGTGAGTTACTGTAAGAGACTGTGTGAAAGCTTGGTGTTGTACCCTAGCTAGAAGAAGGAGGATCTGTCGAAGTGCGTGGAGATATCCTGTCTTCTGCGGAGTAGAACTTGGATGATAGGTGCCTGTAAGAAGCTTGAACAAAGATAATAAAGAAGAGAAGATTTGGTGGACGTAGCCCCGGGGTGGGGGTGAACCACGTACATGTTGTGTTGCTATGATTTGTGCGATGTATTGATGTGTTTATGTGTTTACTTGCTTAGTGATTTAATATAGATGAATGATATGTTGATGCTTAGTGCTTAATAATATGGATGGATGTTAGATCTAACTTATGTACATATGCTTAGTGCTTAAATACCTTAGATCTGAATGAATATTGTGATACTCTGTAATTACGGTTTAACTACGTTGTAACTAAGACTAGATATCGATGAATTTTAATTGTTGAGTGCTTTGTTCAGTGTTAGAATCATATATCTGTGTCCTAGCTAAGGTTGCAGACATCTGAGTCCTACAACCACCCCTGCCTCTACTTTGGGTGAGACTTCATCTGCTTCGCAGGTGTTGCCAAAAGGGTCAATAGTTAGGGTTTTGTTGGTGCCTTGTTGTAGAGTTGAACCCTGGGTCTACCCCTGTGCCAACAAATGGTTAAGTTGCTGGGACCTGAAACTGTGATTGTTGGGAACTGAGGAAGAAGAAGCTTTGTGCAAAGATCTGAACTGAAAAAGAAAAAATCTTTGTGCATAGAACTCTCGTCCTAATACACAAAACTACTTGATCTGTGGAGCTCTGTGCCAAGAGGAAGGGTCAGATATGAAGAAAAGAGGTAAGATCTGGGAACTTTGTGCCCTGATAAAGGTGAAAGTGAGATTAAAGAGGTAAGACCTGTAATCTTTGTGCTCTGTAGAAGTAAGATAAGTGGAAATTTTTGTTTCTAGAGTATGAATCTAGGTATGTTTGATAAGATTTTTCCTAGCTTGAAAAGTAGGGCATTGATAGAAGAAAGAAGATTTGATATGAGTAGATCTGATAAGAATCGTGAAAGATATGTTATACCTATGCATAGAGAGAATGTTTGGACTAACAAATGGATGCAGGACCCTAGAAATAATTTGTTGCAAGTTAGATACCATGATCCTAGCGTGCAATACAGGAGAGGTTGGGGATCATTTAAGAGAAAGAGAGAATTAACCCTTTGTTATAGTTGCAGAAAAACATGACATCTTGCTAAGGAATTCCCTAGAAGAAGACGTAGTTGCCTCTGTTGCAAAGTTGTGGACCATAAAGTATTGGATTTCCATAGAATGATTGCTAAGGTTGAAAGGATGAATATGAGACAAGAAGACCACGAGAAAGGTCACACAACTAAGATTATGTCAAAAACCCAGAAAGAATAAGAAAAAGTATTGCTACAGATGAAAGAAACCATGAATGACCACCAACATATCATCTTATCATAGATATTCAAAGAAATAGAGTGCATTGAAACAAGAATAGGAGACTTCGACATTGATTGTGTTTTGGATGAGGAAACACAGGTGAATATCGTGACAGAAAGAACTTGGGAACTTTTAGGGGAGCCTGCTATGATTCCTTCATTGGGAGGAATAGGATTATTTAGAGGAAACTTGATAACCCTATGTGGAAGACTTACCCAGATATCTATGAGTGCTCATAGAACTTCGATGGAGGAAGAATTTGAAGTTGTTAAATTTATTGAGAACATCGCTCCATTTGCTATGTTACTAGGAAAACCTTGGATTGAAGGAGATCAGGCCAGAAGGAAAGAAGAAGAAGTATTAGAACAAAAGAAGCAAGAGTTGAAAGATTTCATGACTAGGAGGATCGCACACTTGATTTAAGAACATGAGAACCGAGCGAAGCTATTTAAAACTAGAGACTTGGATGTCGAAGTGGGAAGAACACTAGAAGACCTACATAAGACTGAAGTACCTATTCTAGATACAGATGAAGTATTACCCTTGATTTCTAGGAAAGAATCTCAACAGTGCGAAGTTACTCTGCCAAAAGAAGATAAGAATCAGAATGGAAAAAGGAATTTCAAGACGAAGCTCACCAGAAAGAAGGCTAGAAAACTAAGTAAGAAGAGAGATCAGATCGAAAAATTACAGAAGGTTCCAGAGGGAACTTCACAGAAGGAAAATTTGCAAAATTGGAACTTTGTCGAGATATTAGAACTGCGTCACATGGCACTTCTCCATGGTGATGAAATATATTCATTGGGAACAGTATAATCGTTAGACTGGCGGCCCGAACGGGTAGAAATGCATTTATGGTAAGAAATTTCACCACTAGACTGTTGGGGCGATGCCATAACGGACATAACTGAGTTAATGAAGGCTTCTCACCCATTGCAAGAGATCTATTGTCAAGTTCTCTATTTATCCCATCATGCCACGCAATGAGAACACTTTTTCCAACTGTGACTATCTGAGCCCGCAGAATAGTTGATTTTGCACAGTGATCATCGTGTTATTTCCATCCATCTCATTGCCTTGAGCAATTACTCTTCGAACCCGAGATATTCAACCACGAGTGTGTATGTCCGAAGAACTTAGCGCACTCGAAGAGTATATGAAGGAATTACTCATCGACCTCATGACTGAGAGAGTCATGTCTGAAAGAGTGATGTATGTGGGTGTACAAGAGTCATCGACAAGAGGAGTGCAAGACTCTCTGTCCACTGCTTGCGAAGCCGGACCATCCTGACCATCAACAGAAAGGAGAACCAAACACAGATATGACCTAGAAAATGCGAAGATGATCCCAACCATATTGCCCGACTACATCTTGCATGTGGTCGGCACAGTGAGTCGTGATAGTGTACCAAGAGATTTCAAGTACACCATGGTTACTGCATACCTCCCGAAGGGGATACGCGTAGTTCGAGCACAACATGACAAGATTGAAGCGTTGAAGTTCAGTGACTTCAACCTCGGAGATCACAAGAACTATAGTATGCTCGCCCTGTATAAATACCTGACCAAGACGAAGGTGAAGAACTCAAAGATAATCCCCCAACCATGGACGATGAACCTCGCGTAGTCCACCCTGTTAAATGTAATGAAAATCCCACACTTCAGAAGGCCCAAGAAGTCAACGCCTGTGTCAAGATACTCCTTTCATGTTACCATGGTGGCTACTTATGGCTAGACCTCCGTATCACAGTCGATATGACGTTGATCCATAGGGTCACCGGATCAAGTATGCAAGGACCTGACCCGCAGGAGTTCTATCCAGGAAAATCCACAGATCACACACTAGCACAAAATATCAAGGACACATACGACGATGTTGAAAAGGGGATGCAAGGCTACAAGGTATCCTCCTTCTAGAATGGCGCAGTGCACCTAGCCTGCCAGTTGATAGTCGAAAAGTTAGAAAGGAAGAACCGACCCACGTAGGTCACAGGCTTTGTCATTGACCTTGCAAGGAAGTGCGTGGAAGGTCTACAGATGAACTGGGTGAAGTACCTAGTTAATCAACTAGAACTAGACTATCGTGAAGCATAGGATCAGGGCTACAAGTTTCACTTTAGCTGGCTCCTGATCCTCATTGCCTTTGTTTCCTGGGATATGCCGAAAGGTGCAACCTTTCCAGATATTGAACCATTCGGTCCGCTTACTGTGAAGTTCACCACACTCTGGTACTTGAGTGATATGAACAAACAGTGGAAGTCGAACATTGTTTTTCACACATATTACCTTTAGCTGAAGAGAGCCATTGAAGTTGAACCTTGCATGACTCCGAACACCCTACAGAGGTTCTGATCCCTGATGAAGTTCTGCGTAGATCAACACTTCATCTACATTATAGCACAAGCCGATGAACATAAGGAGCAACTTCATTCATACTACAAACTCACGGAAGAGGACCTTGAGGAGATCACTAAGGATTGGTTCGCAGACCTCCTTATCCCCATTGACCCTGTAGAGATGTCTGACCCTGAACTGGATAGCCCGGAGGCCACCCACAATAAACAGAACACACTCAGCACCAGCAAAAGGAAAAAGACTGAAGAGGTCCAAGACTTAAGCAGCGCCTCAGGCAAGACTGCTTCAGTATCACCTGACCGAGGGGGTGATGACGAAGTAGAAGAGATAAATGGAAAAGGAGATGAACAGAAGCAAGGCGAAGTAACACCACCCAGAGACGAATTTGATCCCCTGGAGAAGAGGAAGGTTTCTCCCCCGAAACCTTCTTCCCAGAAGAAATCCAGAGCCACCGTGACCAAGATGAATATTGTGCTCACTACCGATGATTTTGACTTCATCATAGCAACCCTAAACGATGCTTCACTAGAAATCGTGGAGAAAGAAGAAGTTAAGCAAGAGGAAATGTACGACAGAATTAAGGTCGACCTCCGAAGGGTACAGTAGGCCCTTCAACCTAGCCACGCAGTGTCCACAACACCCCTGCCATTAGGAGAACTAGAGTTGGGAGATGAGCCAGCCCAACTTCGTTGAATAGCTGGTGCAGTTGAAGGTTTCCTTCATCGCGCACAAGAAGAAATAGAACAAGCCACCCAAGACTTGAAGTAAGTGCAAGGAGTATTCGTAGAACAACACTGACTTGCAGAACAGGAGAAGGTTTCTCTCCAGGAAAAGTTTGAATAAGAGAAAGCATAGATGCAACAAGAAAAAGAACAATTTCTCGCAGAGCAACTCGAAGTGAAAGAAGTAATCAACAGAGCACTCCACTCTATGACAGGATTATAACCACAGAAAGAATATTGAGTCACACATCAAGTAGAGTAGCTCGCAGAAGATATCCAGCAACTACAACAATGAATAGTATACCTAGATATCTGCATCGCATTTGACACCTCGCAGGATGTAAGGGATCACAGAGAAGCAGTTGCTTGAAGCACAGTTGAAAGAATCAAATTCCTTGCCATGGAATGCAAGAAACTAAGTGATCATAGTGCCCATATGTATGAGCAACTCACTGAGAATCCATAATTCAAGGCATTGGAGTCACAGCTACAGGAAGCAAAGTAGCAAGCAGAGACAATATAGGTGCAATTGAAGCCCCTGTCAGCTATGGAAAGAATGAAGCGATCCCAAGAGAAACGCACTGCCTAGCAGTAGGTACACACTATTCAAAGAAAATTTATGGAAGAAACTCAGAGGCTCCAACCTGTACAGGATGAGGCTTACCAATTGTTCATAGAGATCGAAGGATGAGGAGCGGAACTGGAGCAAGTCATCCCTACAGCTGAACAGCGCCTAGAGGAACCTGTCAACGAAGCAGTCATACAAGAGTTTGTTGAACAGGAGGTCATGGCACAACAACAAGTCAAAGTAGCTCGAGCCAAGCTTGAGGCTTTTGAAGCAGAACTAGTCAGATCAGAGTGACTCGGGACGCGTCATAGGTGAGTGTTGGGGGCATGTTGGCCCTTGACCAAGTTTTGAGGATTCTTGGTCATGTTTGACCTAATTTTGGGACTTCGACAGGCTGTCGAAGGTGGATCACAAGACGAAGCAGAGATCGCGGGATCTCGACCCCTTTTAGGTCCTTTTTTGGGATTCAGGATTATGTAACGTGCATGGGATGTCAACCCATGGGTTTACCCATGTTTAGGCATATTTTGTAATGTATAAATAAGCATCTAGGTGATGTAAGAAGGAGAGACCTAGTAGGCTGGTGTGCTAAGTGATAGAGTTCGATCTATGTGATCAAGAGTTGTAATTGCTTTGTGCATACTGTGTGAGGCTTGCAAGGATAGTGCAAGTAATTGTAAGAGACTGTGTGAAGGCTTGGTGTTGTACCCTATCTAGAAGAAGGAGGATCCGGCGGAGTTTGTGCAGATCTCATGTCTTCTATGGAGTAGAACTTGGATGATAGGTTCCTGTAAGAAGCTTGACCAAAGATAATAAAGAAGAGAAGAGTTGGTGGATGTAGCCCCAGGGTGGGGGTGAACCATGTACATGCTATGTTGCTATGCTTTGTGCGATGTATTGATGTGTTTACTTGCTTAGTTCTTTAATATAGATGAATGATCCGTTGATGCTTAGTTCTTAATAATATGGATGGATGTTAGATATGAATTATATACATATGCTTAGTGCTTAAATACATTAGATCTGAATGAATACTGTGATACTCTGTAATTAGGGTTTAACTGCGCTGTAACTAAGACTAGATATTGATGAATGTTAACTACTAAGTGCTCCGTTAAGTGTTAGAATCACAGATCTGTGTCCCAGCTAAGGTTACATACATCTAAGTCCTGCAACCACCCCTGCCTCTACCTCGGGTGAGACTTCATCTGCTTTGTAGGTGTTGCTGAAAGGGCCGGTAGTTAGGGTTTTGTTGGTGCATTGTTGTAGCGTTGAACCCTGGGTCTGCCCCTATTCCAACAAACATCCAGCCCAATGTACAAGGAAAATCAAATTGAAAAGGTGATGAGAAAGACTCCGCCAACAAATTCAACCAAAGACAAGTTTCCTGTCATCCCACAAGCACTTAACAGGCACTACAGAGACCTAAGAAGACTCAACAATCATCAAATACCACCCAACAACCACAAAACCCAACAAACAATCAAGGAAAGTTGATGTACGCGACTGTTTAGGAAAACAACACGTTTATACGCAGGTTATAGAGGGACAGCTTGCGTATGTACACAATTGTCAAGGAAAATAGCATGTATATGTTTCAAAAAACAAGGCTAGGAAAGGGAGAAGGCTGAAAACTTTAGACCCAGAGTGAACAGAGGATGTCAAGAAATGATACGACAATAAAAGTGATAGAAATGAGAGAAATCTAAGGAAAAAATTACTCCAAACCCTAAGAAAGAAGATTCAATCCCCAATATGGTCACCAATTCTGGTATGAGGAAACTCTCTCTATGGCTAGGGTAAACCACAACAGACGAAAATGACTGCAGAAATCAACTCTCTTCTAAACTATGCTATGAAAACACATATGCTAGAAAGACAAGATAAAAGGCCTACCTCATCCAGACGTTCGATGAATTTCACCAATGAGCACTTGACCCAAAGAAATATACCTACAACTGATCCTCAACAACCAAGAAAATCAAGCATATGGTGATAATAAATTATGTTAGCACTTTCAATAGCATAATCCATTAATAAACATGACAAATATGCCCATGGAATAATAATTAAATATATTTGCAAGAAATCAATTGGATGGGAAAAGATTATTTCTATTAATATATGATCAGCAGAAGTGAAAATGTTATAGACTTCTGTGTCGACACGGTTCGGAACCGAGAAACTAAGTTCCTTCTAGCTGGGCCTCCACCACTTCAATCCTCCACCAAAGAAAATCTCATGAAAGAGAAACAATGAGGTTCTCAATCAATAAAGGAAGATCTTGGGGGTTGAACATTGTGTTCAGACTTAAAGGACAAAGGGATGCAGACTCAATATGAAGTAAATAATTTCTCCAGAGTAACTTTGCTCACAAAGTTGAATTCTTTCTCCTCTTTCCATAGCTCAGAATTGGCCCATTTATAGCCTTAAAAATGGAACTGAAGGGTCAAGTTGGAACGTTTCTAGTATATGGAAGGCCAAGGATCATAGATCTCTTGTCGTGACATGGAAACCCAACATTAATTTTCATTTTTTGGCACAAATCCTGATGTACGCGGGCAGTAGTGGAGCAGCCTACGTATACGCATGTTGTATAGTAGGAAAGATGCATCCATGTGGAAAAATATGTATTTTTAGCTCTGGATTTCACAAACAGGGATGATAAGTCTACATAGAAAAATGGAAAAAGGTCTTCTGTGCCAGATTGCATAGGGTGAGGCAAATATTGCTATAAAAGTGTAGTCCCAACTTTCCAACCTGACAATGCAGTTGCAATATATTTCAAATGAAAAGGTGGTGAGTGAGAATGTATGGTGTACAACGTTCCAATCGAAGGGTCACCGCAGGGATGAGTGTCCTACATTAGGAAACTATATGAAAATGGGTATGCTAAATCCATTTCCAACTGGGCCTCATACAGAAGGGTGTGATATTTGTAGATAGTGGGGACATATACCACCCCACTGGATAACACTGGAAAAATATCAGAAGACTCACTATACTCCTTTATGTGAATTCTGCAAATCCATGGGGCACGATGTAAATAATCGTCGATCACTTCAGTTGATGCAGGACCATACCCATGATGTCTTCCAGGTTCAAGAAGAGAAAAATTGTGGTGACCATGGAGGTATTGAGAGAGGTGGATATCAAGGAGGTCTCAAGGATGGATATGGACATGGTCTATGATGAGGAGGTGGAGGAGGTGGAGGAATACCCCCCACTTATTTTAATTGTGACGAAATAGGCCATGTATCAATATTTTGTACTAAACCACATGCTCTTTGTGGGTATTGTTATAGTCCTGAGCATGTCAAAGAGGATTATCTTAACTTACTGAAGAAATGGGAAGAGAAGAAGACACACTGCAACATGGTGACTATAGAGGCATGCGGAAATCAAAATAAATATGAGGAAGTGGACATGCGGTGATAACTCGAGGTGGATCAAATATGGGAAGGGACTTCAAGCATGGAGAAATATTGGGTCAAAGAATGGAGGGTGAGATAACAAAGGTAGTCCAACCTCTTCCTAAGTTTGATGATGCACAACAAAAGCAGCTTTTTCACAACACTTAGAGGGCCCTAGAGGAAGAAAGAGAAAAAGAAGAGCTACAATGTGTGACAAAAAGGTAGCTTGAAGAGGCCAGGGTCCATGAGGAATTGCAACGTGCGACACAAAATTTGTTGGAAGATTATTGGGCTCAGGAAGAGTTGCAAGTGTGCCAAAAAGAGGTTGTTAGAGGAAGCTCATGTGTGCAAGGAGATACAATGCATGATACAAAGGTCATAGAAAATAATAATTATGATGAGATGAATATAGGGCCATACATGAGCACATGCATGAATAGTTGAAGTGCACGACGTGAGAAGAAGCACTACATGACATAGGTCATGAAGAAAAAATTGAAGACCATGTAAGTAACTTCTGGTGTTGTTGTTTGAATTTGTTGAATGATCTTGGTGTTGTGAGAAAGTTGATGCATATGTTAGAAACCTTCATGGGGGAAATAAGGGACAGAAATATCTATATCATCCCCCCTGCCAAAAAGGGATGTATGCTAGGTCAGTAACCAAAAGCGCATAGGAAGAGTGTTCAATATGATGGTTGAACTAGAAATCTATGAGATGGATGGTTTCATGTTGGATCTGGGATCTGATGTGAACATATTTCCTAAGAAATCTTGGGAGTCGATGGGTAAACCAAACTTGCTATGGTCTCCCATTCAACTTCAGTTGGCGAATCAATACCTAATTTATCCTATAGGATGACTAGAGTAGGTGGAGGTGAACATAGAAGGGGTAAAGACAAAGGAATATTTTGAAGTGATCAAGATTATGGATGACTCAAATCCCTACCCTGCCTTTCTTAGCATTGGTTAGGCCTTTGAAAACAATGTTGTGTTGAATTTGAAAAAGAGATAGATGTTATTTGAAACAGACACCCTGCATGTGATCACACCATCGGATCCAAATCTAGGTGACATATACAATGATCCAGTGAATGAGGATTCATAG
>SNQJ01S0154643.1:0-22568 GCA_010110895.2 Picea sitchensis
TCCTCTTATGAGCACTGACTCATAAACTTCAACACCAACCTACAAATGAAATAGAACACCAATACTTTATAGGCACCAACCTGGATACATGCACCAACCTGAAAATGAAAAAGGACACCAATCTTTTGTAGGAATCAACCTACACACCATGCACCAACCTGCAAATAAAAATGACAACAATCTTCTTACAATTCAAGCACCAACCTGGATGATCTGAAATTCCTTTCAAACAAAATTATGCATGAAATCGACCATAAGACACAACAATTCGCTTCATAGAAAATTCAATCTTCTTCTCCACGAGTATGGTTCATGAGATATGAACTCTGCTCTACTTCCTTGTTGTTTTAGATCCTCTTCCTTCCAGCCCCCACCACACTTAGCTCGACTAAAGAATTATCATTTATAGTAATTACTTCTTTAATAATCTATCCATTTACATATCATGTATGGTCGTCCCAAGTCGATCGATTCTCTTTCAGATCAAGATACAAGACCCTCCATGAAAACTAGCATTTTAAATTTATAGTGATTACTTCCTTAATAATCTATCCATTTACATATCATGTATGGTCATCCCAAGTCAATCAATTCTCTTTCAGATCAAGATACAAGACCCTCCATGAAAACTAGCATTTTAACTTCCTTCTATTACACACAATTTCCACATACAAACCTTAATGATCATGGGCAATTTGATTATTTCTCCATTTTATCTTGTCCGTCGATCTGTGATTGCATTTATTGGGACAATCAACATTTATTGGGACAATCAGGGTGCATATTGGACCCCGAGGCCTTGTCTCTCCATCCTTGATTTTTGATCATGTCATCGGGACCACAATGAGTCTGAAACACTCAGCCCTATCTCAACCTTTGGATCGTTGATCCACTATTGTCATTGGTTCTCGGAGCTCTTATTTTCAGAGTGTCTCGATATCCGTAGCTTAAGGCTTCTTTGAACACATGAATTCTAATAAATGCATGTCCCTTTTCAGGTTCTGAAGGACTGAAAAACCTCCATCATTGATCCATTGTGATCAATAGTCTGGATTTAATATTCCTCGTTCTTTTGCGGTAGGTTTCATTGGATTGAAGGGTTACATTCCCCCTTCCCTGCAGAAACTTAGAAACCTAGAAACTCTCCATCTAGATGGAAACACTTTTCAGCCCGAATTTCCTAATTGGTTGGCGAATATGACTAGTTTGGTCAATCTGCAGATGAACAATGCAAATCTCACTGGATCTCTTCCGTTTGATCTCTCTTAGTTGCCTCGCATAGGAGAACTCTCTCAGTCACCTCGCGAGGATCTTAGACTCTTAGACTCTTAGATTCAATCAACTATCAAGAAAGGATTAATCTCATAAATTTGATGACTTACCTTGAAGTATTTGATTACTCTTTAGTGAATGTTTGTGCTTCTCCTAAAACTCTACTTGTTTTTCCTCCTTAGATGCATTCCTTCTCTTATAGATCTACTTGCCAATAAATTAGTGGATGGAGTGGTGGGTGTCCACCACAATTGGAATAATTGAAATAATCTATCAAATAAACTATCTAATTTTATTCATGTATGCCTAAATTATCATGACTGCCAACGAAATAGAGACTCACTACATAATTAAAAATTCTATGGTGAATCAAAATGCATGAAACTAGAACTGCAAATTATTCAATTCTTTTATCATTTCCCAAGAAATTACCCAAAAAATGTCAGGCTATTTATATGTCTAAATGTTGTTACATTTTATTACATAAACTTGTAAAGTGAAAACACAGAGTTTGTTCAGAATTAGATTATTTGTAGTATTATCTATCTTGAATGTTTAATGCTTATCTTACTTATGAAATCAGGTTTTAGTTAAGTATTCAATCTTGGAGATATAAACCTTCTACAACAATACTCCATTTCGTAAATTTCATAATATAATTCAGTGAAACTAACTATGTGTAACATCCCGCTCTTGCACGTACTAAGCGAACTTATTCTTTGAGGACACTTGCTTGCAAGTGATACAAATTACTATACTATTGGCCGTTTGATTATGATTATGAGGCATTATGGATATGATGATATGTTATTTTGTTGTATTTACATAGACAGGTGTTATTGACTGGGTTCTCATGAGTGTGCAGAACTTTGGACCTTAAAGATACAGAAGCATCGATGAAACCCCTTGGACTCTGGATCGAGTCAGGGAGTGGACTATTGGGTTGAATATTTTTGATGTTGCATATGTATTTATTAGTATATGTTGTGATGATTGATTATTATTGCTGACATGATTCGTTGATGGATGCAGGCTGACGATAGCTTGCCGACCAGACTCACATGTGGAGTAGAGAGGTCACGCACGAAAACTAGAGACTTTGAGGGAGAGGTGTGGGAGCAGCCCTATCACAGCTTACTAGCACTCCCATCGTGGCTCGAACTGTAGGTTAACGATTAACTAGCTTGATAAGACCCATGATGTTGTGAGGGAAAACTGCGACAGTCACTCACGATGATTCTAAGGGGCACCCAATAATGCAGGGGCCTTATTCCTTAGAGGCCCTTAGTCTCCCACAAAATCACCTGGTGGAGTATTGACTCCATGGGTTTTTTATGTCTACCAATTCAGTCAAGAGGCGAGTGGCACCCTTGCAGCACGTAGTGAGTCTTGAAGGGCACGTTGCACAAGGAAAACGGAAAGAGGTGAGTGACACCCTTGAATCACGTAGTGTGTCTTGAAGGGCATGTCACGCAAGGAAAACACAAAAAGGCGAGTGGCACCCTTGGATCACGTGTTGCTTCCTAAAGGGAACGTCACAAGTTTAACGAGTAAGTGAATAAACCTAGTCGGCCTTAAAACTAATGATGTGATACGTAAGATTTAAAAACAATTTTTCCCTAATAAAAATGTCACCCAACCTAGAGAAATTAAAACATAGGTCTAAGTAGCATATGTGGTCAAAATAATAATAATAATAATAACTAAACATGTAACAAGAAGGGGGGGTAAGAAATTCAAATTTGATTTATTAAAATCAAATTATAATGGAGGATTAAAATTTAAAAAAAGGAAATGGTTGTTTTATCTACACTTGCTAAATTAATTCTAATTAAAAAGGAAAAAGGATAAAGGGTTGTTTTATCTACACTTACTAAATTGATTTTTAGTTAAAAAAGAAAAAGAGGGAAATATAAAAGAAATAGGAAACTTAAAGGAAAAGTGGAAACATAAAGAAAAATATGAATGTCTAACTTAGTAAGAAATCTTTCCTTGGGAACTTGCTATTTATGAACTCAACTACGACTTAAGTAAGGTGTAAGTCATTTATGTTTTGTAAGGGAATATTGGGACACCAAGGAGCGTTTTTAGGAATGCTTTTAGGTGGGTGAGGGAAATAGGAATAATTAATAAAATTGATTTTCTTGTGCAACTAGGGGATGGGTGACATGTGTACAGGGGAGGGTTTTTCTGATTAAATTAATGAAAAAAGAATTTAATGGGAATTTGGGAAAAAAATCACTTAAAAACTCTATAAAAAGGATGGAGGAGGGGGAGTATGGATCTGATATTTTATGCGTAACGTTAGATTGCTGGATTTTTGTCTTGACTGAACTTCTCTTGTGGGAGTTGGGATACCCAGCTTAGGTAACTAGTGGTAGCTCGACCTTGTGAGGTGAGTTGGGTGCTAGCGGTTTGCTGGTATTGTGCGTGTGGACCCTTTGCGGTTCGGGGGGTTTAGGGGAAGAAGAGTACCCCTAGAATTGGTTGGAAGGTACTGGTGACGTCACATCGATCCGAAAGTGGGAGATGGTCAGAGAGCATGCGGGAGAACGACTCAGAGATTTCGCATTTGGCTACAGTACGCATGCGTATATTTTTGAATGGTAGTTTAATATTGTTTCTGCGCTTTCATTACTGTACTTCTATTGTGTAAAGATTATGTTTTACTCATTGTTTTATAATCAATGAACTTAAAGTAATCCCAGCCTTATGCTCGTTACGTTTTGAATTGCTTCCCTTGGCAAACCCAAACCATTATTGCTATGAATTTTTTGTATTTGTTTTATTGATTATTATGAAGAATTTTGTGTGTTTCCCTTATCCCTTTAGTCATCAATCTATGCTCGAGCAGTCGGCCAGGAACCGAATCGACGGTCGTCACTTCAGTGTTTAAAGAACTATATATTCAAATGCCCTACTTTTCTGTACATGGATGATGAGTGAGGGATAATTTTTTCCCGACTGTCTATCCCTTACTTATCTGTACGTTTGATTGATTCTTGGATGAATGATTTTTCTTTGCGCCTTCTTCTGAACGAGTGTCTCTGCGTTTTGATTTCTTAAACTCCAAAAACCTTTGTGTTTCCTTGAAAGATTATCCCTGCATTTCCTTGATTGATTACCTATGCGTTTCCTTGAAGGATCAACTCTCTGTTTTCTATTTGGGGTAAAATATTAGCGTTGAATGGTAACCCTCTGCATTTCTTTTAATGATGATCTCCTCTGTTTTGGAAGGGGTAATTCTCTGCATTTTAATGATTGTCTGTGTTTTTATGTGTCTGTGTTATTACACAATTCCCAACATTTTTATGATAATTCCTAGCTTTTTTTATCATTCCCAATAGAGATATCATCATTCTTGTTCTTCATAGTGAATCTAGATAACAATTAGGCCTGACAGTGATTTAATTCGATTGAGTTTTAAATTTTTCCCCTTTAAATAAACTACACAGTGATTGATTGTGTTTTTTATGTGTCTGTGTTATTACACAAATCCCATCATTTTTAATTTACATGGATTGCGAAATTACCCATATAGACTGTGATTTGGTATTTACCTTTGTTTCCATATATATTTTAGACTGTGAATTAATATCTGGTAATATATTTAAATAGCGTTTAAACTATAAATATATGGAATGTTTAAACAACATTCTAAACTGTAATGTCTGGTAATATCTTTGGAATGTGTGTGTGTTTTTTTTTTTGCAATATTATTAGAGTGTCAGGATAATTACAATATCCTTATGCTGCGTGTATAACTGTAATATATTGAGAGGGAAATATCATATGATTGCATTTTTATTCTTTAGACAACAATTTTTCAATGGATGTAGTAACCCTTTTTATAGACAGTGATATGGATGGTTGGGAAGAGTTCCATTTTTGGTAGAGCCTTAATTTCTCCTTACTACATCCACCCACGACTTGGCTGGAAAGAGAACCATTTTTGAGTTTTAATTCACCTTTAAACATATTACATAGTCAAGGTAAAAACACCTTGAATACACAACGTTTTCCCTTAATTATTAATGAATCAATGTTTTATATAGTTAGGGTACATTCGCCTTGATTATGCAGTGAGGTCTACCCATTGATTCCATAAATGGTCATTGATTGATAGTGTGTTTTGTTGACAACCTTTAATAATAGTTATAAAAGTTTCATTGACCACGATATCTTCTTGAATGAAAGCATAATTTGTTGATTACACAGCTTGTTGACAGTGATTACTAATAGATAACAATAATTGTAGACATCAATATCTTATATTATTAGATAGCAATAGCATATAATTGTTGGACTGTGGAATAATATTTCTTTTTCAAGGTGAACCAACTTCACATAAACGTTCTTCATATTGGAACTGTTAATCAAATGTTTTACATACACTTAATCACCTTAACTAACCTATCCTTTAAAGTGAATTGAACTTTGAAGAAAATAAAAGTGGATTGTTATACAAGGGAAAATAATAATTTTTATTAATATTAAATGATGTAAAAGTTTTAAGATTTATTGGTTTTTATTGAACATAATAGGATTATTATTTGTTGGACAGAGTTAGAAATGTTGGATTAATAGGATTTGTTAGACATAATGGTTTGTTGGCATAATAGTTTATTATCTTTCACAATCTTAGTGGTTGAGGGATTAGTAGTTTTATCAACTAAAACAATTAATAGTTAACAATTAATTGGATATTATGCGCCTTGCGCCTTAAGTCAAAATGTAAAGGGTGGTTTGTCATAGTCGTTTCACCATACAGGTTTTCTTGTTGGAAACAAGAATCCTCCGGTCATTTGCGCAATTTAATTTTGAGTAATGTCACTATGTGTCTTTTCGACTTGTTGTTTGGGTGCATGGGTATAGTCTTCTTGTATTATGATAGTTAGTTTGGCATCCTAGCATGTTGGTTTTTCTTGGGTTATTGGTCTAGATAGGTTGTGTTGCGCTATGGTTATTGTTGTGCCTATCACCTTGTGACGGCATGATTCTTGAGGAGTAGATCATTGCGCACCCTGGTGGATATAGGCGAACAACAAACTGGCCGTATTCTTGTGCTTCCCGATGTGGGCGTTTGTCGTTGTAATTGATGTTGGTACTGGATAGTGTAACACCTCAATTTGTTTGGTTTTGCATGCCATAGAGGTATCTAGTCACTGGTCATCGAAGTTATTGTGTCGGGTTTGTTGATGTTGTCCCTTAGATGGTAGGCATCGTCTTGCTTGTTTCAGGTGGGTAGTCGAATTTATTTGTCCTTGATTATTGCATGTTTCGTCCAGTTTCCAGATGTGCTAGTATGATGAGTCGTTGTTGTTTATTGCATGAATGTGTAAGTTGTGTTCGTCGTTAGGTCATGATGATTAATTTTCATCGTTGTTGTTGTCCTGCTTTAAAAAAAAAAAAATGCTTTTGCGTTGCGTCACATGAAGTCGTAACGAAGGGGTCGTTACATATGGTATCAGAGTGGGTTCGACCTACGACTTGGGATCACTACGGCTTTCGTTGATTTGATATTTGATTATAATGTTGCTAATTTAGTTGACTTGTATTCATGCAGGTAATCGTGGTTAGAGGACACCGCAGAGATAGATGACAGGGTGCTAGGGGAGGAGGCGCAATGCCCCCAGTAGCATCCACGCCTGAGGGGTCTAATCCCCAGGGAGACGAACAAGTTGTCGGGTAGGAAGATATAGCAGTGGGTGATGTGGTTGGGTTGATGAGATCTTTTCAGTAGATGTCTGAGGCACTAATCAACCATTTGGACAGAGATGAGTTCAAGGCGTCGGCACCCCCTGAGGGTCCACCACGTGCTATGGTCGGTGCTAGTAGCATTCACTGCGAACTCAAGAAGGTCAAATTTCCTGAGTTCTTTGGTGCCCTCGATGATGCAGTCATCGAGGCATGGTTGGTGAATATGGCTATGTGCGCACTGAGCGAACTTATTCTTTGAGGACACTTGCTTGCAAGTGATCCGAATTATTATACTATTGGTCGTTTGATTATGATTATGAGGCATTATGGATATGATGATATGTTATTTTGTTGTATTTACATATAAATGTGCTATTGATTGGGTTCTCCTGAGTGTGCAGGACTTTGGACCTCGAGGATGCAAAGGCATAGATGAAACCCCTTCTAGATCGATTCAGGGAGTGGACTGTTGGGTTGAGTACTGTTGATGTGACATATGTATTTATTAGTAGATGTTATTATGATTGATTATTATTGCTGACATGATTCGTTGATGGATGCAGGCTGATGATAGCTTGCCGACCAGACTCACATGTGGAGTAGAGGGGTCACACACGACAACCAGAGACTTTGAGGGAGAGGTGTGGGAGCATCCCTGCCACATCCTACTAGCACTCTTGTCATGGCTCGAACTGTAGGTTAATGATTAACTAATTCAAGAAGACCCACGATGTCGTGAGGGTAGACCACGACAGTTGCTCACGATGATTTTAAGGGGTGCACAATAAGGAAGGGGCCTTATTCATTAGAGGCCCTTAGTCTCCCACAAGATCACCTGGTGAAGTATTGACTCCAGGGGTTTTTGATGTCTACCAAGTCAGTCAACAGGCGAGTGGCACCCTTGGAGCACATAGGGTGTCCTAAAGGGCACGTCCCAAAAGGAAAACGGAAAGAGGCGAGTGCCACCCTTGGAGCACGTAGTGTGTCCTGAAGGGCACGTCACGCAAGGAAAATGGAAAAAGGAAAGTGGCACCCTTGGAGCACATAGTGCGTCTTGAAGGGCACGTCGCGAGTTTAACGGGTAAGTGAATAAACCTAGTCAGCCTTAAAACTAATGATGTGATGAGTAAGATTTAAAAACAATTTTTCCTGAATAAAAATGCCGCCCAACCTAGAGAAATTAAAACCTAGGTCTAAGTAGCACATGCGCTAAAAAAAAATAATAATAATAACTAAACATGTAACAAGAAGGGGGGGTAAGAAATTCAATTTTAATTTATTAAAATAAAATTATAATGGAGGATTAAAATTTTAAAAAAGGAAATGGTTGTTTATCTACACTTGCTAAATTAATTTTAATTAAAAAAGAAAAAGGGTAAAGGGTTGTTTTATCTACACTTACTAAATTTATTTTTAGTTAAAAAGGAAAAAGAAGGAAACTTAAAAGAAATAGGAAACTTAAGGAAAAAGGGGAACGTAAAGAAAAAGATGAATGTCTAACTTAGTAAGGCATCTTTCCTTGGGAACTTGTTATTTATGAACTCAACTAGGAATTAAGTAAGGTGTAAGTCATTTAAGTTTTGTAAAGGAATATTGGGACACCAAGGAGCGTTTTTAGGAATTCTTTTAGGTGGGTGAGGGAAATAGGAATAATTAAATAATTAATAAAATTAATTTTTTGGTGCAACTAGGGGATGGGTGACATGTATATGGGGGAGGTTTTTTCCGATTAAATTAATGAAAAAGGAATTTAATTGGAATTTGGGAAAGAAATCACTTGAAAACTCTATAAAAAGGATGGAGGAGGGGGAGTATGGATCTGATATTTTATGTGTAACATTACGATGTTGATTTTTTGTTCGTACTGAACTTCTCTTGTAGGAGTTGGGATACCTAGCTCAGGTAATGAGTGGTAGCTCGACCTTGCGAGGTTAGATGGGTGCTAGCGGTTTTATGGTATTTTGTGTGTGGCCCCTTTGTGTCTTGGGGGGATCAGGGGAAGAAGAGTACCCCTAGCATTCGCTGGGAGGTACCGGTGAGGTCACATCGGTCAACAAGCGGGAGCTGGTCGGAGTGTGCATGAGACAACGACTCGGAGCTTTCGCATTTGGCTACGGTATGCATGCGTATATTTTTGAATGGTAGTTTAATATTTTTCCTTTGCTTTCATTATTGTACTTATATTATGTAAATATTATGTTTTACTGAGCGTTTTATAATTAATGAACTTAAAGTCATCCCAGCCTTACGCTTGCTACTTTTTGAATCGATTCCTTTGGAAAACCCAAACCCTTATTGCTATGACTTTTCTATATTTGTTTTATTGATTATTACAAAGAATTTTTTGTTTTTCCCTTATCCCTTTAGTCATAAGTCCATGCCTGAGCAGTCGGCCAGGAGCCAAATCGATGGTCATAACTTCGGTGTTTAAATACCTATAGATTCAAATGCCCTGCTTTTTCTATGCATGGATGATGAGTGAGGGATAAATTTTTCCTAGCTCTCTATCCCTTACTTATCTCTATGTTTGATTGATTCTTGGATGAATGATTTATCTTTGTGCCTTCTTGTGAACAAGTGCCTCTGTGTTTTGATTTCTTAAAATTTCAAAAACTTTGTGTTTCCTTGAAATATTATCCCTGCATTACCTTGATTGATTACCTTTGCGTTTCCTTGAAGGATCAACTCTGCGTTTTCTTTTTGGGGTAAAATCTCAACGGTGAATGGTAACCCTCTGCGTTTCTTTTAATGATGATCTCCTGCGTTTTGGAAGGGGTAATTCTCTACATTTTAATAATTGTTTGTGTTTTGATGTGTCTGTGTTATTACACAATTCCCAATGTTTTTATGATAATTCCTGGCGTTTGTTATCATTCCCAACAGAGATATCAACATTCTCGTTCTTTACAGTGAATATAGATAACGATTGGGCCTGACAGTGATGTAATTCAATTGAGTTTTAATTTTTTCCCCTTTAAATAAACTACACAGTGACTGACTGAGTTTTTTATGTGTTTGCATTATTACACAAATTCTAGCATTCTAATTTACATGGACTGCGAAATTACCCATATAGACTGCGATTTGGTATTTATCTTTATTGCCATATATATTTTAGACTGTGAATTAAGATCTGGTAATATCTTTAAATAGCGTTTGAACTGTAAATATCTGGAATGTTTAAACGATGTTCTAAATTGTAATGTATGGTAATATCTTTGGAATGTATGTTTTTTTTTATTTGCAATTTTATTAGACTGCCAGGATAATTACAATATCCTTATGTTGCATGTATAACTGTAATAAATTCAGAGGGCAATATCATATGATTGCGTTTTTATTCTTTAGACAACGATTTTTCAATGGATGTAGTAACCCTTTTTATAGACAATGATATGGATGGTTGGGCAGAGTTCCATTTTTGGTAGAGATTTAATTTTGCCTTACTACATCCACCCATGACTTGGTTGGGCAGACAACTATTTTCGAGTTTTAATTCACCTTTAAACATATTACACAGTCAGGGTAAAAACACCTTGAATACACAGTGTTTTCCCATAATTCATAATGATATAAATCTTTTACACAATTAGGGTACTTTCTCCTTGATTACACAACGAGGTCTACCCAATGATTCCATAAATGATCATTGATTGATAGCGTGTTTTGTTGAAAGCCTTTATTAATAGTTAGCAAAATTTCGTTGACCACGATATCTTATTGAATGACAACATAATTTGTTGATTGATAGCATATCTTGTTAACAATCATTATTAATAGATAGCAATAATTGTAGACAACAATATCTTATATTATTAGACAACAATAACGTATAATTGTTGGATTGTGGAATAATATTTCTTTTTCAAGGTGAACCAACTTCACATAAACCTTCTTCATATTAGAAATGTTAATCCAACGTTTTACATACACTTAATTAATTTAACTAACCTATCCTTTAAAGTGAATTGAAATTTGAAGAAAATACATGTAGATTGTTATACAAGAGAAAATGATATTTTTTATTAATATTAAATGATGTAAAAGTTTTAAGATTTATTGATTTTTATTAAACATAATAGGATTATCATTTGTTGGATAGAGTTATAAATGTTGGATTAATAGAATTTGTTAGAAATAATGGTTTGTTGGTGTAATAGTTTATTATCTTGCTCAAGCTTAATGGTCAAGGGATTAGTAGTTTTATCAACTAAAACAATTAATAGTTAACAGTTAATTGGCTACTATGTGCCTTGTGCCTTAAGTTGAGTTGTAAAGGGTGGTTGGTCATAGTAGTTTCACCATACAGGTTGCCTTGTAGGAAACAAGAATCCTCCGGTCATTTGCGCAAATAATTTTGTGTAATGTCACCGTGCGTCTTGTCAACTTGTTGTTTGGGTGCACGGGTATAGTATTCTTCTATTCTGACAGTTAGTTTGGCATCCTAGCACGTTGGTTTTTCTTGGGTTATTGGTATAAATAGGTTGTGTTGTGATATGGTTACTGTTGCGCCTATTTCCTTGTGACAACATGATTCCTGAGGAGGGGATCATTGTGCTCCCTAATGGATAGAGGCAAACGAAAACCTGGTCAGATTCTTGTGCTTCCCGATGTGGGCGTTTGTCGTTATAATTGATGTTCGTATTGGATCGTGTAATGCCACGATGTGTTTGGTTTTGCACGCCATAGAGTTATCTAGTTATTGGTCGTCGAAGCTGTTGTCTCGGGTTTGTTGATGTTGTCCCTTAGCTGGTAGGTGTCGTCTTGCTTATGTCGGGTGGGTAGTCATTTTTATCTATCCTTGATTATTGTATGTTTCGTCCAGTTGCCTGATGTGCTAGTATGTTGAGTCGTTGTTGTTTATTGCTTGAATGTGTAAGTTGTGTTCGTCGTCAAGTCATGCTGATTAATTGTTGTCGTTGTTGCTGTCCTTCTTTAAAANAAAAAAAAAAAAAAACTTTTGCATTGTGTCGCATGTAGTCGTAACGACGGGGTCGTTACACTATGGAAATGAAGCACACCACACTTCATCAATCAAAAGAAAACTTAATAATTCTTGGTAATGATAATGTACTTGAACATGGATCATGTTACTAGACCTTGGTGTCACCAAGTTATTTGTTGACATGATTTAGGCACTACATCTAAAACTAGAGAATGACAATCCATATGAAAAGAAATATCAAGAAGTTTTACTTTGTTCCATCATAATCTGGATGTATGCTCCAAGATTCCTCCTCTAGAATGGATTAGGCACTCTTATTTATACACAAAATTTCTTTGAAACTAAAATAACAAATAACAAATTCAGATCCACAAGTTTCTCATGTGGTTACAACCATTTTCTAAGAATCAATAATTATAAATTAGCTCATAATATATTCAAGATATTCACAGCTAATGTCATTAAAAGATTGAAGTTTCTTTCCATATTCAAGAGATTTAAATGATGATGCCAAATACATAGAAAATATTCAATATTTGAAGAGAAAATTCGAATTTCACCATACGAATTTGGAGAGAATGGTAAAATATCCATTATTATAGGATTCACTATTTCCTATAGTTACCAAAACTGCACATATAAGCATAAAAATCTAGTAAAACAAGGTTACTGAAAAGAGAAAAATGATTAAAAATCAAGGGAAAAGGATGCAAAAAGTTGGCATTTTTACGACTCAACAATTTCTTTAGGATCCCTAATTGTTTAAGTGGGTGAATTCCCACCTCGATATATATCTACTTATTTTCACAATTTTCCTCATTTTGGGATGTAAACTATTATAGGATCTTCAGGTACGAGGGGTGCCAACCCTGCTAACCCTAGTGTTCCTACTGGGAGCACCAATGTCTCCATTAAAATTCTTGCTAGCAAAGTAAACCCTCCTATCAACATTCCCCCAAGTGACATTAGTGGACCTCTTTAGGAATTTTTTTTGTGAGTGTCGGTTCCCCACCCTTAAGCTTTCCTATCTTTAGGATGTTGTCTCAAAGTGGAAATGTTCCAACTTCTCATATTTCCTTTATGGGTAGAAATTCTCCTAGATTAATATTCTCCATAAGAAGAAGGATAGTTCCTATCTCCAGATTCCTTATTTGGATCTCTTTTCAGTGGGAACTTTAACCCTAGCATTGATTACTAGATGTTTACATGCCCTATCTTTGGTGGTGGATATGTTGTTTGGGGTAGTCAATAGGAGGTAATATGGAACTGAGTGGGATGCATGGTTTATCCATAGGTAAACCTCACTCTGTGTTCATCTCTCCTTTTCCATTTTTTGAAAAAAATGAATTTATTTAATCTAACTAAATAATGACCGAATAAGCCCCCGGGGGGGCAGCTCAATTGGCAAGTGCTATGAAAATGAAGTTCCATGAGGTTTCGAGTTCAACTCCCCCCGACTTACCTTGTGTGCTGCGTAAGGGGCATCGTGGGCACACCTGGAGGTTATAGTGGTAGTGGTTGGATAACACAGCCACGTGTAACACGAGCACGTGCCCAACTAGTTGTTGATTCCTCCAGACATAAAAAAAAAAAAATAATGACCGAATAACCCATCATGTGGTTTGACCTTCCATCCATTCCAAATTGCCTTTAGATATCACTAAATTTGAGGATAAAGTGGGAGATGATAGATACAATAATATAATGAACTTTTGTAACACCCTGTTTCCTCCAGTCTGTAAAAATAACTATATTGGCCAAGAACTATGGAAAACTCAAAGGTGTGAATGTTTGATTTGATAGACCTTTGTATAAAAGGTCAATGAATGCAAATTATGTTATGATTATGTGTTGCACGACTACTGGGGAGGGTATGTTCTAAAAGAGACCACGACAGATAATAAAAGGTGGTGGAAGGGACCTGGAATGGTTGCGTTAACTTCCACCAAACCAGTACCATACTGGTTTTTACTTGCTCAAAGACCAAAGCAACTCTCTTTCCCTAGAATGAATTTCCCGTTAGGATGGTAGGTGGGGAGGCTCCTCAAAGTTAATGAGGGAATGGGGCAAACCGCCCATTCGTAAATTTCTCAGACTTGACAACGGACGGGGGAATTCACGCCACACACAATATTGTAGAAAAGGGAAAGAAAGGAAGTGTGGGAAAGGAGGAGAGGAGCGTGCGCGACAAGGATCACAGAAGAGAACCAAAAACTCTGGAATCACAGGGGGTTCTGAACATAGGAGAAGGAGAGTAACCTTCATCCTTGATTATTTTTATATATCAGGAGAAGGAGAGTAACCTTCGTCCTTGACTTCCATTGAGTTGGAGATAAGAGATAGAATCTCAGAGCATCATGGTATAGCTTGGGGGAGGCTAGTGTTAAATCCATTTGGAGTCACTGAGCCTACGGTTGGGTGCAAATGAGCACCCCTCTCAGCAGTCGCATCACGCCTTGTGGTTCTGCTAAGTGTTTTATGCCTTATATTTTGAATTGAATATCATGGATGAATTTTTATACTTATTTTCCATAGTTGGTGTCTGTGTAAAGTAGTTAATTTCAAAGTATGCATTCATACCATTGAGAATAAACCCATCTGGTTGACCCTCATAATACTCCAGGATGGCTCCTCGAGGGCACCTTTCCCCGGGAATTACCTCATAACTTTGGAACCATATTTAGCCCTTACCCAGAAACCGGACTAATATTAGGGATAACCACCCAAGAACCATTTGAAGGTTCATGTGACCTAGGTCTGGGAACCTTATGCAAGAAGGAGTTAACTCCTACAGGTTTGTGGTCATGGAAGCTCGAAGCCTTGAAGAGGTTGAATTTTGTTACTCAAGTTCGTGAAGAATAACGAGTTCAATCCCCGAAAGGGAGTACCCTTTCGTTCGAATAGACGAATGGACGATATCCTTTTGGAGGGACCCAAGATATGTCATTACCATTGGATCTAGAAAAGGAGCATAGGTGTTAACGCCTCGACTCCTTCAGTCTTCGTAAGTAGCGATAGAATCCAGGACCGTAGATCCAAGGATCTGTCGAAGCTCTATTGACCGTCGATCTTAACCTTTGCATAAGCAGGAGAGTGGACTCAAAAAAGTCCTGAAGGTCTCGACGTAATAGGAATCGTCCATCATCAGAAGACATGTGGTGGAAGATTAGCCTGTCGGTGACCCACTGCTAAAGGGATTCAAAGGGGTAGATTTCCATGAACTCTCGAGACCCGAGATCGCGATTTGATATGAACCCTTAGATCACAAAAGAGCTAGGACTGTTGATCCGAGTAAAGGGATATCAGGCTTTCAATCTCAGGCTTTAGAAGAAATGGGAGTGGGTTGCATCCCAACTTCATGAAACGTGAAGTCCCGACGAGCTTGAAGAGTCAACCCCTGGTCGTACTGAGCGGTCATATGGGTGGAGGGTTTAGGTAGGAGCTATGGGAGTTGGGATTTCAAGGAATGGAGAGTCATAGCTTACTCACGTTCATTATCACGATACGCGAAATCGCAACTTGATCACCGTCGTTGATCGAGGGGATTGCATAGCACCGTAGATCTGATCCTTGGAAGAGAATCGGAGGTCAGGAGTTCAGGAATTCAGAAGTAGGAGTCTGGGTGGCCTCGCACCCTGAAAGTCCCAAAATGTGAACCATCTCTTTCTAATTATGTGGTCATACCTTGCAGTCGTATGGGGGAAGCTCGTTCCTTATGCGGGTTTGTGCAGTCAGGGTTCAATCAAGTCTGCGGATTTTTTAGCAGGACCCCAGTAGGGAACCAAAGAGTTGATTTGGCTTGGGAACGAGAATAAAATATTATTTTATTCACGTCCATCGTGGGGGTGTTACAAATTGGTATTAGATCATGGTTATAACACTCGACTTGCTCGGGCTCATGAACGGGTCACGCAAAAACTCCATTTGAAGTACTCTTAAAAAGACTAACCCTCTATCTTAACCCCTTTTTACCAAAAGTCAAAGTTAGGAATGTTATTAAGGGAAAGAATGAAATTTCTACTGTGTGTATGCAATTGAGAAATGTGAATTCATTTGTTGGTTGTGAACGAATATAATGTTGGCTAACGACAAGTGTTTTATCTACACGCAAGTGAACGACCAACCGCGGGGAAACTAAAAACATATAGAATGGTGACGTGCCATGAAGTGGGGGATGACTCCCACAATAGAGACGAATAATTCGATGAAAGGAGGGTCGTAGAGACCCCCCCCCCGATTTGGCTGAGACAGTGAGGAGTCTCATGGCCGAATTACAAAGATGCAAAGCTGACAATGAAAGATTGATAAAAGAACAAGAAAAGAAAACAAAAATTAATGCAGTCTTGTTGCAGAGTTTATCCGACATCCAAAGACAATTGCAACTTGGACCTGACACCATTCATATGGACCGACGACAGAAAAAGAGGAGTCAAATTCCACCCGAGATATGGAAACGTGGTCTTCTAACTGGCCACACCGGAAGGAGCACCTCAAGAAAGGTCCACCCCGGAGATAGGGTGCATGCACCGAAAAATTCCTTTGGAAAGGAAACTAGCAACAAAGAGGGATCTTCCAGTAGTAGAACTAGTTCACATTCCCGAAGAAAATGGAAGAAACAAAAGCATTTCAAAAGTCATAATCTCAAAGAATTCAAGAAGGCCAAACCACCCTCTTTCGACAATGAAATAAAGAGGGGAGAGGAAGCGGAGGCCTGGCTTCTTGGACTAAATAAGTATTTTCGAGTCCATGACTTCTCAGAAAACTTGAAGGCCCGAGTAGCCACTTTCAACCTAAATGGAAAAGATTCCATTTGGTGGGAAGAGCTTAAGAATGTGAAAGGGATTCATGAAGAAGACCTGTCTTGGGAACGGTTTGAAAAACACTTCAGGAAGAAGTATCTGTTGGAAAAATATGTTGACGAAAAGACTAAAGAGTTCTATGAACTCAAACTTGAACAACTCACTATAGAAGAATATGTCAATCGATTCCTTGAGTTGTTGAGGTGCGTACCCTACATAAAAGTAGAAAAGGAAAAGGTGCAACGATTCATCAGTGGGATACCTAAGGATTATCAGAATAGGATTGAGTTTGATGAGCCAAGGAACCTAGAAGATATTATCTGAAAGGAAATATATTGTTATGAACAACTTGGGCTTCGGCCAGAACCTCACGAAGGATAGAAGCAGAAGAATAATTAAGGATTCCAAAAAAAGGGGTTTAGATCCCCAAAATTTAAAAATTATAAGAAGGATTCAAGGATGAGCTTTCCGACCCGAAGTGTACACCAACAGAATTTCCCCTCCCAGAGTGGGAATAAACCTTTTGGATCAACCCTGAGAAAGATTGATAACCCAAAGAAAGAACCCTTGAAATGTTGGGGTTGTGGAGAGGAACATCTATTGAGGGATTGTCCGCGCCGACAACAAAATAGTAGGAGAATTTACAACGTCCAAGAGGCTACCACCATCAATGACATGGCCAGAAGTATGTCATGGATCTATGTAGTTGTGGATAAGAAACAAGCCAACCACCAAGATTTAGTGGTGGAGATGGAAGGTATGATCACCAAACATCTAGTGTCTATTTTAATTGACTCTGGTTCAAATTTGAGTTATATAGCCCCTCAAACTGTTGATAAGTGTAAACTACTGCCACATAAACATGTCAAGCCATGGTTGGTACAGTTAGCCACTGGCACCAAAAGAAAGGTATCAGTGGTCATACCAGCTTGCCAATTCACTATGGGTGAATTCCCCACCCAAGCAACCCTTAACATACTACCCCTAGGATCGTATGACCTATTGATTGGTATGGACTTGCTAGCCACATATAAAGCCAAATTGGACTATTACCATAAAACCTTAGAATGTGTAAGTGAATAAGGAAGAAGGATAACGCTTCAAGGGATTCATAAGCCTGTCTCAGTGAGATGAATATCAGCCCTTCAAATGAGAAAGTATTGCAGAAAGGGGTGTCCACTATATGCGATACAGGTGTTGGAATCGACTGAGGATGAAAACCAAGCCTAGAATACCACCCCATACTAAGAGAGTATAGAGATGTATTTCCATAAGAGGTATCGGGTCTACCTCCGAGAAGGGACATTGACTTCTCGATATAACTTTCACCAGGAGCGGTGTCAGTGTCTAGGACACCCTACAAGATGAGCACACCCAAGCTAGTTGAGCTTAAATTACAACTAAAAGAAATGATGGACAAAGGCTATATCCGGACCAATGTGTCTCCATGGGGAGCACCAATCCTGTTTGTGAAAAAGAAATATGGTACCCTCTGACTATGCATATATTATAGACAACTCAATAAGGTAACCATAAAGAACAAGTACCCCTTACCCAGGATCGACGACTTGTTCGATCAATTAGGAGGCACTTCCATCTTCTTAAAGATTGACTTGAGGTCTAGATACCATCAAGTCTGAATCAAAGGTGAAGACATCCACAAAACCTCCTTTAGGACGAGATATGGTCACTATGAGTTTTTGGTAGTACCATTTGGATTAACCAATGCCCCTGCCACTTTTATGTGCTTAATGAACAATGTGCTCAACAAATTCCTAGACAAATTTGTACTGGTTTTTATTGATGATATCTTAATCTACTCCAAGAATAGAGAGGAACATGAGGAACATCATAGAATTGTGCTTCAAGTGATAAGATAACATCATCTCTACGCCAAATTTAGCAAGTGTGACTTTTTCCAAAAGAAAATACACTACTTGGGCCATGTCATATCTGAATAAGGGGTAGTAGTAGACCTTGACAAGATCATGTCTATCATGGAATGGCCTACCCCAAAGGAAGTTTCAGATATTAGATCCTTTATGGGCTTAGAAGGATACTATAGGAGATTTATAAAAGGATTCTCCAAGATTGGTTGTCCAATCACTGCCCTCTAGAAGAAAGGAGATGAATTCATATGGACACAAGAATGTGAAGAAAGATTTCAATCCTTGAAATACCTTCTGACCCATGCACTCGTGCTAAAGATCGTTGATCCTGAAAATGACTTCCTCGTGTGCACAAATGCCTGCAAGGAAGGGCTCGGAGGAGTCCTTATGCAAGGAGGAAACATAGTTTTTATGAATCCCAAAAATTGAATGAGCACGAGGTTAATTATGTGACCCACGACCTAGAGTTTGCCACCATAGTGCATGCCTTGAAAATGTGGAGGCATTGCCTCCTGGGTAGGAAATTTGTACTTATGACAGACCACTGTGGATTATGGCACCTGTTTGATCAACCAAAACTCAACGCTAGACAATTCAGATGGATGGCCCTCCTTAGCGAGTTTGATTTCGAGATCAAACACATCAAAGGGAAGGAAAATAAGGTGGTCGATGCCCTTAGTAGAAGTATGAAAAAAAATCATCTAGCAGCGGTGAGCACCTACGAGACAAATATCAAGGAAAGAGTCAAGAATGCACAAGAAACAAATGCGTTCTTCCAAACTGTGACATTATACCTAGAGCAAGAACCCACGGGGCTAAAGTATTAAGGCTACCAGATGCTAGACAGAGGTCTACTAACTTACAGAAACAGATTGTATATTCCAAACTGTGACGACTTGAAGAGGTTCATAATGGATGAACTACATAAAATACCATATACTGGTCACCCAGGATACCAGAAGATGATCACGACCACCAGGAAACAATTCTATTAGCCTGGACTGAAGAAAGAAATCACTAAGTACTTAGCCAAATGTATAGAATGTCAACAAGTTAAAGAAGAACACCGGCACCCAGCAGGATTATTACAATCTCTACCAATCCTAGAATGGAAATGGGATACCATCTCCATAGATTTCATCACCGGATTACCAACATTGGCTAGGCAGAATGACGCCATTATGGTAGTGGTGGAAAAATTAAGAAAGTCCACTCACTTTATTCCCGTCAAATCAAATTGCAAGGAAATAGATATTTCCAACATATTTATGAAGGAGATATTCAAACTACACGACATGCCTAAGGAAATCGTGTCTGACAGAGACACGAAATTTACCTCGAATGTTTGGAAATCCTTGATGGCTAGTCTGGAGACCAAATTATTACTCAGCACAACCTATCATCCTCAAACCAATGGACAGATGGAAAGAGTGAACCAAATATTAGAAGACATGCTAAGGATGCATGTAATGCATCAACCAAAAAAGTGGGAATATTACCCGCCACTAGTAGAATTTGCCTACAACAACGGCTACCAAGAATCATTAAAGATGAGCCCTTTCGAATTCCTCTATGGTAGGTCGTGCAACACTCCAATCAATTGGAGCAATCCCATGAACAAGATTACTATTGGACCTGACATGTTGAAATAAATGGAACAACAAGTGATTCAGATAAAGAAAAATCTGAAGGCCGCTCAAAACAGACAGAAAAGTTACACCGACAGAAAGAGAACTACAAGAGAATTCAAGATAGGAGACCACGTTGTTACACATGAAATTTGCACAACTAGGTACCTCACCTTAAGTGTCACATACCCCTTGACACCATGGAATAACCTATGTCACAATCCCTAGTCAATGTGGAGGAGGGATATATTACATGAAGGAAAAAATACTAAGTACACGTGAATTATTATTAATATTCATGGAAAAGAAATTGATTAAGTGAGAGAATCAAGTGCACATGAATTATTATTAAATGAATTGATTAAGGAGAATCAAGTACATGAATTATTATTAATATTCATGTTAGGTAATTAAGTGTGAGGATCCACCTCACATCTATTTCCTATTTTTGTGGAAGGTGGAGGATATCGTGGATGTGGTTGAAATATTTCCCTCCCAAAATCCTTTGAAAGATATTGTTGAAGATTGGTTGTTGGCTATTGATGTCAACCTCTAGTCATGGGTTTTGGACCACAAGATTGATGAAGCTATTTGAACATGAAGTTGAAAAATGAACATGAAGATACAACACCCATGGATGGATAGTATACATCATGTTGCTCCCTGGCATGTGGCACGCCACGTGGAACCCTCAAGGGTTGAGGAGAAAACGAATTTTGAAGATGACAAGTGAATTGTACATGTAGGCCCTCAAGATAATTAAAGAAAAGAATTACAAAATAAGAGTGTCATCGGCCCTACTGTTAAAAGGAAGTGACATAAATGGTATAAATAAACATCAATATACATTCATTTGATACAAGTCGAATTTCTCGTGAAAGAAGAAGTAAAGAAGACCAGATTTCAAGGGAGGATGAAGTCTTTGTGATGTGTTCTAAGGTATGTTATTTTCAGTTCATCTTACCATTTTTTGCTATAAAAATTTTCTAGAACGATTCAGATGGTGAAATCATCATAGTATTGAGAATTTATCAAGGTACCTCGTAAAAATTTCATCTCTTGATTCAAGAGAATTATGGAGATAGACTCTATGGAATATAGGGTTTCAGGACTAGCCACAAACTAGTCAAAAAATGTGTGTCTCGGGTAAAACAGTCATAACTTTTTCATACACTCCAAATTCAGTGGGATCACTTCCATTGGAAATAGTACTGACTTTAGTTTTGTGCGAGTTTCAGAATCAGATGTTAAATATTGAGCTGCCAAGCATGCTATAGCAAGTTGGATCTTCCTCAATGCACCTCTAATTGAATAAAAGTTTTATTATCTCACATATTCTTGGGTGGAAGGAAAAGGGGCAGGGATAGAGAGTTCAAATATCTCTTGATATTGGAGGATTGTATCTTCCTCTTGGAGGTTTATCCTTCCCTTAACATTTGGAAGCTGTAGCTACCTTTGGAAGTCATTACTTCCCTTGAACAAAAACTAGTGATTAATTCTCATATATTGTGCATGGTGTATTGTGGTGTATTGGTGTAACTCTTATACTATTTTTCATTACTCATTGGATATAGTTGAATGGTTTAAGTATAAGTTGAAAAAGGTTTTAAATTGTACTTGATACTGATTCACCCCCCTCCCAGTATCAACAATTGGTATCAGAGCAGGTTGCCTTCAGGACAGTTTAACCACTGGAAGGAAAATCCCGAGCAAAGATGGATGACCATGAGCACATTTCAAATGGGATTCAAAAATTTGATGGAAGAAATTATGCATACTGGAGTGATAGAGTGGAAACTTACCTAACGGCTTTGGGAGTAGACATTTGGTACTCAGTTGTAAATGGCTATGTAATCCCAAATAATGCTCCAACCGATCCAAATGAGAAGAATCTTATGAGTTGTAATTCAAAAGCTAGACATGTTATTCTAGTAGCATTGGCACCAACCATTGCTAGCAAAGTGATGGGATGCATCACTGCTAAAGAGGTATGGGACAAACTCAAGAATATCTACGAAGGTGATCCAAAAGTTAAGCAGGTCAAGCTTCAACGACATAGAGAAGAATTTGAAAATTTGAAGATGAATGAAAAGAAAGATATTGCAACCTATCTTCTTAGAGTTGATGAAGTTGTTAATGCTATCAGAGGATTAGGTGAAGAGCTCGATGAATCGTTGGTTGTACAAAAAGTGTTGAGATCACTTATTTTGAAGTATGATGCTAAGGTCTCTGCCATTGAAGAAACTAGGGACTTGACCAAAATGACAATGGATGAATTACATGGGACTGTTATGGCATATGAAATGAGAACAAGTACAGAGCGTGACTAGACAAA
>SNQJ01S0154644.1:0-22567 GCA_010110895.2 Picea sitchensis
ACAAGGCATTGAGTACTTTTTCTGAGGTTTTTCTATGCTATATTTATATTTGGTTCTTAACATTACCTTGCAAAGACAAGGCAAACATCCTGATATAGACATCATCATATGCAACCTCATAAAGGTCAAGGAAATATTCAAACCTATGGATGTGTTTTTCAGTAGTGATATTGGCATCCTCTCCATCAAATCTAAGCATATTATTGTTATAATTGGCAGGGAAGTCATGGAGAAGAGGAGGCAAATGTAGGGGCCTGTATCTATCTAGGATCTTTCCAGCTATAGGAGGTAAAGCAAGGGGTTGATGGTTAACTGGAATTTCAACCATGGGAGGAGATGAAGCATGAGATTTGTGTCTTACTGGACTATCTACAAATATGGGAGTGTATACCAGAGCTATACGTAAAGGTTGAATCCTTTGAGTTTCTTAATATTTATTATGATCATTATGAGCTTCAACAATTAATTGTTGACCCGGATTATAATAGGAGAGAATACAATTACAGAAAAAGCCAACAATATCTTGGATACAATTTGAGTTCAAATACCTGATCTTTCTAGGTTGTCTTGCCATGTTTTAGGTCCTTCCTCCAGTGGAGTCTTCAAATTTGAACTGATCTAGAGATTGGAGTCATCAGGTGAATGATCTCAACCTTCTTATGTCTAGTCACTGTCCACCATCAATGATCATATCTGGAACTTTGAAGTGTACTATTCTGTTATCACCCTATAATTTCCTAGGCTGAGGAGGAAATCGACAGGGTTAACCAAAAAACAACTTTGAGTCAAGGATCTATCCCTCCAAGGCTTAGAGAGGGATCTCTCTGTCTAATATAGCTTTCTTTGAAGAGGATATTAGGCTAGTTATGCGGAACATGGGTTTGTTTATAGATTTTGAATTGGTTTGGTTGAGACATAAAAGGACCATTGGGAAAAATGGAGTCAAAGATCAAAGATGATTGAATGAATAAATAACAGAGACATATATAACCAGGCAATATAGTCACATCAACGGATTCTTATAATTTGTGATATGGAAAAGAAGCATAAATTAGGGTCCAATTTAAATGCAGAGCAGAGCTCATCTAAATTCTACATCCAATTTTCAGAAGAAAACATTAATATCATTTAAAGCCAGATCAGGGTGTCTAAGACAAATCCTGAAACATAATCTTCTTATAAATGATAAATAAATAAAACAATATGAGAAACAAGGGAATAACAATTTACATTAGAAACACTTCACCACAGAGAATGACATGAGAATCTGGAAATAAAGTCTTAGTATTCATTCATTACAGTCAATTAAAGCCTATGACCATTTTTACATTTAGGTCATCCCAAGTCCAACCACTTTTTTTCAAATTCATAGGCTTTATAGCCTTTACATAACAATTCAAGATCTTAAAAAAATGGATTTGAAATACTTAAAATAGAATAAAATCAAAACTAGTATGATATGTCAAAACCCTTATCAACTAGATATTCAATAATATTCGACAACATTCAACACTATTTGATATCTTCAATAACTTTCCAAGTGATGACAAGGCATTTCAAAATCCTTTTTTGACAAATAAGCAGTTTTTAACCAAAAAATGAAAAGCCACTTAACCTTCTTGCCTTAGCATCTGCCTCAAAAACTGGAAATGGATGATGATCTGTATCCTTTTAGTCTTTATCCTTCATTTGGAACCCCTTCCAAATGATTTGGAAACAAAAATATTCAATCTGAGAAAAAAGATGAGCATTCTGCCAGTTTTTGCGTTTTCGGTGGCTTACAGGTATAAAACAGAGTAGGATTAGTTGTAGAAAGCATAGCTTTCAGCAACTAACATCGCTTTGAGGAAAATGAATAAGTTGTCGAAAATCTTGAGTTTTCCACAACCTTTCAAAACTGCAAAAATGGATTTTCTTTGATCTACCTACTCTTTAGGATCCTTATTTAGGTTCTCAGCAACTTCTACTAGAGATTTTAAATCATGATATGTTCTTGGCTTAGGATTTTTAAGCCTTAGTTTGATCCTTAAACCTCTAACCATTTTAAGCAACTTATGATTCTCCTTGATCAATTTCTTATTCCTCTTCTGTTCCTTTACATGCATTTTATCTAACCTTTCAAAACAATCTCTTACCTCATCTGATGTGTTGCTTATAGTCTAGTTTTGGGATTTAATGACCCTCTCAAGCAACTTTATCTTTGATATTTCTTCTTTAAGATTTTCAATCTTTGATGCTAACTTCTTTTCTTTGCTTGTTGATGCTTTAGGAATCTCCAGGTTTGGAAACTCTGGTGAAAAAGGTGCTTCTTCAAAAGAAGCTTGCTCAGGAACCTCTCCTTATATTGACTCTAAATCCTCCTTTGAATCTATATAAGGAAGATTCAGGACATTTTTGTTAGGGGCACCAGCTTGCCCTTCTGTAGCTTGACTGAAATCAAGCTTCTTTTTAGCTCTCTTAGACTTAGAAGAAGAAATTGGCTCCTCTATTTGTAGTGGGGAGATAGCTCTTCTTTTCCTTTTACTGCTCATGGGTGTAGAAGATTTCTTGGATGATATATTCTTCTTGTCCTTGGATTGGGGTTCTGGTTCAAATTCTCCCTAGAAAATAAGATGCTCCTAGGTCTTATTACTCCTCTACAATTCTTCAAGCACTATAAGCTTGATGAGGCTATGATGGGAGAGCCTACCCTGCACCTTGCTAGGTTTGTCCTGGACCTGGTGTGTCATTTTTTTCACGCTTCTCAGAAGGTAGAAGGGCATATTCAAAGGGCATCTACCTATAAAATGGTTCATAGGCTTGAAATGTTAGAACATTACTATACCATATCTACCTTCACATGTGATGTATACCTGAATTTCTTTAAGAAAATGTTGCAACTTTTCTTCCAATAAGGACCTAGGGATATCTTTCTTCCAAGTGATACATTTGTGTTCAGGCTTGAGATAAGACTTGAATTCAATGTCCTTAGTAGTGGTTGAATTGAACCATATTTCACCAGTCCTAGGAATCTTTGTTGCTGCTGCAACAATGACTTCATTAACCTGTACATCAATTGCTCCAACTCTATCCTAGGCTCCATCAAAGGTCAATGCAAATGCCTCAGCCACACTTTGATGAAATCCTTGGAGTTTTTCACAAAACCTGTAGAAACCAACATCTCTGAACATATAGCAAATCTGAGGGTGAGATTCCAGATATGTTATGTCATTGAGCTCCTTCCTGAGTAGAGCTCCTCCCTTCTTCATCTGCAATAACAGTTGTCAATACCTGCAATACAATAAAATCAAACTTGGGGAGACATAGTGGCGCTGATTTCGGGTAGAGGAAAAATGTGTGATATGGGGGAAAATATTTGAACGAAAACCCTTGATAAAGAATGAAACTCAAATCACAGTGATGATTGTATCATTCGACCAAGAAAGAAAACCACGTGATAGATCAGGTAAATATGAATGATGTGGTCTTATGGTGTTCGTATCTACTATATTAGGGTTAAATAGATCTCACTAAATAATCATACCAGACAAACAATCACTTGCCCAGATCATATCATGATCCAATTCCAGTTAATTTCGGAAGCACTTGAGATGATGATTCTATGTATTGATGGTGGTTTGAGAGTTCGATGGGACAGACTAGCCGTTAGCCGACTCTGTTCTTTAGGAAGCTTAGAACTTGCACATGGAATTTTATCTACCGAAAGAAACAACTTTCGACATATTAGAATACTTTGAAAAATAGCCTTTAGCTGCCGAAAGTGAAATTTTAGAGTTTTTTCTAAATAAAAGTACAGACTCATCACTTTTTGAAAAGATAAATCTAAAACTCATCTTAAATACATTTAACTCAAGAATAACATAAATCTTTCAACTAATGATCCATCCTATCATCTAATGACCATAACTTGGGAAAATTTATTTCAAGAGACAACAAGACCAACAAGCCAGGAACTCCATCATGAGACCCACCAATCACAACTGAATCATCAGTTATCATATCAATATAGGACACTAACACAAGGGGTTATCATAACACAAAAAGAAGAGATGAAAGCAGAAGTATGAATGCTTCTTGGAATTTTGGAATATCGAGAACCAAGTTCGTGCTTGGACACAAAGTAGCAACCAAATGAGCTAGGAAATAGAAAAAATTGCATTATTAATATACACAATAAGGATTAAGAATATAAATTCTAGTTGAGAAAATAATGATAGTAAGGAAATGGTATGAAATGTAAATGGGAAGAAAAGTCTGCAATGTATGAGAAATTCAAGAACCAAGTTAGTGCTTGGACACAAAGTAGCAACCAAATTGAAGGTAGGAAATGGAAAAAATTTCATGATTAACATACACAAGGAGGATTAAGAGTATAGCTTCTAGTTGAGAAAATAATAACAGTAAGGACACAGTATGAGATGTAAATGGGAAGAAAAGAATGCAATGTCGGAGAAAGTTGAAGGCGCTGGCCTTCATTAATGTCAGTTTTGTTTTATAAAATCTAATCTCCAGTATCCAGTTGCAAAAACTCAATTTGGCAATGTTATGTGATAAACTTTGAATATGATGAACATTCAATATTTAGAAGCATGATTTATAAAATCCACTCCAAGTGGTTTTCACACAATAAAATTGCTCTAATTACAAATTTGTCTTGCATCTAGTATTGAAGAAATTATCTATTTGACTCATACACAAATGGTTTATCTTTAATTTATAACACCATGAGAAGATGACATTAAATTGACATTTAAATGTAGTTTTCTGTAAACCATCAAAAACTATATTTTGGTAATGGAAATATCCTTATAATACATTGAATTTTTATATTTTAAATAATGGAACAAATTTTTTCCATCCCATAAAATTTTCCCATAGTAGTGTTGTAACGGTGAGGACAAACACAAGGGTGGAATGCAACATTCTTACCAAGTTTATTTATGACTTCAGAGACTAAGAAGCCACTAGGAGGCAATTTGGGAGGTCGTGTTGTTCTAGTTATAGAGTATTTATATGCATTCCCATGAATGATATTTTATGTGAATTCTATCTATGAAATTTTTCCTTAATTTGGTTTAGATGAACAACAAAGACATTAAAATAATGCATAACGACAATGTTTCTATGGAAATAAACTTAAAACAAGCATAAGATCCAAAGAATGAGGAAAGAAGAGATCACCTACTACTTTTCAAAACTCACACGTCTATGGTCTCTCTCCCCCACCCATGTCTATTTGTAAATCAACATAAACAAAAGGTGTCTTGAGTGAAGGCCAACCAACGAAGATATCGAGTGAAGGCCAACCAAAGTGACCATTTACATATACATGGGTGAAATCATTCCCATTGAAAGATATGGTTGAAATAAGTGCCATAAACTCTTGATTTGTGGAGATGGGGAAAAAATATTTTCCCTAAAGCCTTGAGTCGAGGATATGCATGGCAATTCACCCACCAAAAAACTTAAATTATAAAAAATTGAGGTGAATTGGAAATTTTGTCATGAAATCGGGATGGAAAACCCTCTTTGCACCAGATTTTCCGATTTTCTTTATGGGGCGAATGATCTACCATATATATTGTTTAATTTAATATTTGGGATAAAAAGTTTAATTTTCTTAAAAACTACTTCAATCAAAATTCGCCCCTTCAAAAATTTAAACCCTAAAATTTTGCCCATGAGAAAAATTTTACACCTAAAATTATCTATGGTAATATTCTCAATTGTTGTTATCAATGCACTATAGAAACAAGACATACAATCAAATTATGTAAATCTAGTTTCAAGTAACCTACGGGACTTCCGATATAGTAGAGGGTATGTTGAACTGAAATTTTGTATACATGTGTTGTTTGATGCAATACCACTCTAAGGGGTATTGTTGGCATAGGGGTAGACCTAGGGTTGAACGCTACAACCATGCACCAAAAAATCCCTAACTACAGTCCTTTTCGGCAACACCTGCAAAGTAGATGAAGTCCCACCCAAGGTACAGGCAGGGGTGGTTGCAGGACTCCAATGTCTGCAACCTTAGCTGGGACACAGATCTGTGATTACAACACCTTAACAAAGCAATTATCAATTACATCTTGTTAATATTCATCCTTAGTTTACAACGCAGTTAAACCCTAACAACATATCAGCACAGTATTCACACAGATCCAATAGAATCAATCACTAAGAATACCAACATAGAGCATATCTAGCATTTATTCACATTATTCATCACTAAGATACCATATTATATCCTTCTAAGCATACATCAGTGCACCAAGCATTCAATCACATAGACAAGAAAGAAACCATAAAGCACATAGTAACCACAACACAAGATATACATGGTTCACCCCCACCATAGGGATACATCCACCAACTCTTCTTCTTTATTTCTTTCTGTCAATCTTCTACATGCACAGAGCCATGATATCTTACTCTGCAGAGGAAAAGAGATCTATGCATCTCGCTAGATCCTCCTTCTTGGAAGTACAACACAAAGCCTTCCACAGTCTCTTACAATTACTTGCACTTAGCTCTGCAAGTCTCACACAGTATGCACAAAGCTATTACAATTACCACTTACACTTAGCATCATGTACTCGTCCCTCCTTTGATCACATAGATCGAACTCTATCACTTAGCACTTAGCACACTGTCACACCTGCCTCTTCTTATAACACCTAGCTATCTATTTATATATTACAAAATGGCACTAAACATGGTTAAACCCATGGGCTGACATCCCATACCCGTTACATAAGTCCAAAACCCAAAAATCCCTAAAAAGGGGCCAAGATCCTGCGATCTATGCTTTGACTTGCACTCCGTGTTCGATAGCTTGTCAAAGTCCCAAAAGTACGTCAAACATGACCAATGATCCTCCAAACTTTGTCAAGGGCCAACAGGCCCCCAACACTCACTTGTGACTCATCTCAAGTCACTCTGGTCTGGATAGTTGTGCTTCAAAAGCCTCGAGCTTGGCTCCAGGTACTTCGACCTGTTGTTGCGCCAGGGCCTCCTGCTTGGCGAACTCTTGGATGACTTCTTCGTTGACAGGTCCCTCTAAACGTTGTTCAGCTGCAGCGACTACGTTTTCCAACTTTGTCCCTTAACTTTCAATATCTTCAAATAGTTGGCAAGCTTCATCCTAGACTGGTTGGATCCTTTGCATCACTTCCATGACTTTTCTTTGAATTGTGTGGAACTGTTGTTGAGCAGTGCGTTGTTCTTGGGATCACTTCGTCCTTTCAACTGTTGACAGGAGCTTCAACTATGCCTGTACTATTGCTGCTTGTTGATTTGCCTCCTGGATATGTGACTCTAGTACCATCAGCTCAGTATCTTCAGTGAGTCACTCATAATTCTATGCATTGTGAGCACTTAGCTGTTTGCATTCCAGAGCAAATGCTCTAATCCTCTCGATTGCACTCTGGGCAGTGGCTTCTATTTGATCTCGCATGTCCTGCGGGGTACTTGGCACTGTTCATAGCTCGAGGTATGTGATTCTATATTGAAGCTATTGGATAGCTTCCGTGAGCTGCTCTACTTGATGTTCCATTGGGTCTTCCTCCTTTTTATCTAAGACTGTCACAGAGCGAAGTGCTCTGCTGTCTGCTTCTTTTACTCCCACCTGATTTGTGAGAAACTATTCTTTCTCTTGTTGGATCTATGCTTTATGTTCTTCAAACTTATCTTGGAGGGCATCATTCTCTTGCTACGCAACTCGGCATGGCTCTATGACTACTTTTTTTACTTGCTTTAGGGCCTCTATGGCCTATTCGGTTTCTTCCTATGCACGAAAAAGGAGAGCTTCGGTTGCATCATCTAGTTTGCAGAGTTGGGTAGGCTCATCTCCCAACTCAGGTGCTTCTGTCGGTGGGGGCGCAATGGATACTGCGTGACTGGATTGAATGTCCTGATGCACCCCTCTGAGTTTAACCTTGATTCTATCATACATCTACTCCTTCTTTGCTTCATGTTTCTACAATATTTCCTGCAAGGCATCTTCTATAGCTGCGATGATAAAGTTGAAGTCATCTACAGTGAGCACAATCTGCATATTTTTTTTTTCTTTTTTTTTTTACAAGGGGAATCGGTAACAGTGACAGTATCGTACTCGCGTGACATAGGGTTGAATCTTGTCGGCTGCCTTATAACCACTAGGGAGAAATGAATAGCCCGCAAGAATGCCCTCCAAGTAAATCGGGGTGAGAATCGAACTTGAGACCTCTTTTTACATATTTCCTTCCATTTACATGGAACTTGCCAATCGATCTACACCCCTGTGGGCAACATAGTTTGTATCTTAGTCAAGGTGGTTCTAGATTTCTTTCAGGAAGTGGGTTTCATGGGAGAAACCTTCCTTTTCTTCAAGGGATCAACCTCATCATCAGGGTCTCTAGGGAGTGTTACTTCGCCTTGCTTTTGTTGGTCCTCTTTTCCATTTGTCTCTTCTACTTCATCATCACCCCCTCATCCAGGTGATATTGAAGCATATCCTTCTGATGCACTGCTCAAGTTTTGGACCTCTTCGGTCTTCTTCCTTCTGCTAGGTCCAAGATGATCCTTTTCTTCATGAGTGGTCTCAGGGCTATCGATTAGTTCAAGGTATGACATTCTGCGCGGTCTGCGGGGATGAGGAGTTCTAAGGACCAATTTTTGTCTCTTGGTTATGGAAGTATGAGAAGATCAAGGAAGAAAATGGAGAATGTGAACTTCATGGAAGACACAGTGACTGTTACTAGGTCAAAGTGAGGAAAAGATAAAAAAATATGGAGCGAAGTAAGCTGTTGAATGAGGAGATCGGGGATGACGGATAAGCAAGAAAGAAGGATCATGGACAACTCAACAAGTGGAAAAAGCCACCGTTAGATGCTTTGGAGCACCGTGAGAGAAGGAAGAAAAGATAGGCTGGAGAAGCCCTGAAAACATGGGTCAAGTTGACCTAGGGTTTAAACACCTAGGGTTTTGGTATCTAGGGTTTTCGACACCTTGGTTTTGGCCAAAGGATGTCGGTGAGTTATTGTAATGTATAAATAAAGGTCTAAATGACCTGGGATGGGTTGGTGTTATGATTATTGTTGTTTTCTTTGTCGTTGTGTGATCAAGCTAGTAGTAGAGTGTGAGAGAGAAGTGTTTAGTAGGAGATCCTTCTGGTATTGTAATATCTTCAACCGAGTGTGAAGATCAACCCTGCAGCTGGGTGCACAGGGAGGGGAGAGAAAGAGAGAATAAGAAATAAGATATGCTAGCTAAGAGCACATACAAGAACTGTATGATTTACCTTAATATATTATAGCATAGTTCTATGGATGTAGCCCTAGAGAGAGGGTGAACCATGTATATTTTGTGTGGTGTGTGATTGGTATTTTATCTCTATCATTGATATATTGTGATTGCATTATTGTTTTAGATATGATAAGTAGATGTGCAGAATAGATATAAGTTAATAAGTGATATATGAATGTTGTGTTATTCTTGTGTTAGATCCACTTGATATCCCCTTTGGTTGTATACATCCCTGTCCTGCAACCCCCTCATAACTGCCTCGAGTGAGACTGCATCTTATTTGTAGGTGTTCTCGAATTGGCCAGTAGTTAGGGCTTGTTGGTGTGCTCTTGGAGGTGAACCCTGGGTCTGCCCCTGTGCCAACAAATGGTTCCGTTGTCGAGACAGGAATATTCTTGAGGGAATTTCAAGGTGGTTCCCATCGAAGACAGAGATTCAAAAGTGGATAGAGGATCAAGAAAATGAATTCGATGAAGCCCAGAACAAGAACCCTAATCTTAGTACAGAGGATTGGTTGGAGAAATATATCTTCACTGATATGCATGAAATTTTCTTTGGGGGAATCCATCAGGAGCTATACGAGTGGCTAGCTAGATTAGCAAATACCCAGTTCGAGATCCGATCTAGACCTCTCGTGGTTTGGACATCGGAGCTAATCAAGAAGGTCAAAAGAGTTGATAATGCCATATCATGAGCAGTAGATCATTGGTTCGATAGCACCATTTGAGGGTACATCACAGAGTTTGTTGTTGACAGAATAGAATCATACAGCCAAGCCAAGAGATACTTCTTCAAGGGACCTAGAGGAAAATTTTTACAATTCTTGAAGTTGAGACTCAAGATGCTATTGCATGAGAAGAACATATTGAAGATACAGTAGATTGGTCATATCTAGAATGGCTAATGTTAAAGAATTTGGATAGAGACAACGACACAGAATCTGGACATACGCACAATGGGAGAGTGTTCAGAGAAGTTCACCTTGCGAACCTGTTCAAGCATAACTACTAGGGACAAAGGTTTCTACAGTCGAGAAGAGGCAGATCTGACAGATGAAGAACACTCAGAACCTGCTAGGGTAGAGGAAGGAAAATATGAAGAGCTTCATCAAAGAGAACCTAAAACCTCATAAACTATGCATACCATCGAAGTAAGTATTGTTATCCCTCCTGTAGATTTAGTAGTATTAAGAAACCAGAGTAATCCCAGTCACCAGAGTGTCCAGAGCACTGTCAAGAGTAGTCCACCGCATATTCAGTCAATAACCCTAGGAAGATCTATGGAAGATGAGATGAGGCTTCCTATCTTTAGAGGATATGGATCTAAAGATCCTGATCAGTACCAATTCCTATGTGAATCCATATGGAATATTAAAAATGTCACTGATGAAGCTGTCAAAAGAGCCAAGTTTAGTACCACTCTAAGGGATCGCGCACTGAGATAGTACATGAAGCTTGTTCAAGGACTTGCAAAGCCTAAGCCACTGAATTAGATTAATAATGAGTTTATTTTAGAGTTCAAGAAACCTAAGTCGGAGTCACAGTGTATTATAGAACTGAAGGAGATCAAGCAGAAGGTGGCCAAACCCATTTGGGAATTCGATCAAAGATTCAAAACCTTAACAGGTCGATTGACTTTTCAGATCCCAGATGAAAATAACAAAGAATGGTTCATTTCTACCCTCTTACCACACATCAGAGTCCCTTTGATGCAATAGAATATTGCTTCGTAGTATGAGGCATTGGATATTGCCATGAAGTTAGAATCAACCCATATGGGAGAATCCAGGTTAGGTATGAGTCAGATCTTGAGTCAGCTGACTAGTTTGTCTTTATAGGTCAAAGATATGAAGAAAGACAAGGGAAAATATAAAAGGGAAGACATTTTGTGTGTCAAATGTAGATAAAAAGGCCATAAAAAGGAACATTGTCCCCTATTCAATGAATACTTGGCTTCTGGAGCTCCAAGCCCCTTGAAGCAAGTCACCTTACCTTGGTGCGAGGTATGCAAAAACAGACATCGCCCTGGTGAGTGCTACTACATACAAAAGTATGTTCAGACACATACAAATTTGTACTGTACATTCTGTAAGTCCATAGGACATGATGATAGGGATTGTAAGGCTTATGATCTCATGCATGAAATTTTGAGAAACATATATAAGATTCAAGGTGAAGTAAAACAAGAAGGAAACACTACGTAGTATATCTCTCTTGGGAGAGGCAACTTCAATCATCGCAATGGATTCAGAGGAAGAGGATAAGGAGGAGGAATGGTTCGAGGCCAATGACAAATCATCTGTTATAACTGCGCACAACTAGGACACCTTGCAATGGATTTTCATAACCCTTGTACCACTTGCAACTACTGCAGCTCGTTTGACCATTTTATAGAATATTGTCCTGTGTTTCTAGCTAAGCTTCAAGAAAGATGAGGACATTAGCAGAACCTGCAAGTGAAACTGATATATGATGGGCCTCATGGAGAAGACCCTAGAGTTTCTATTATAACCAGAGGAGGCACTGTTACAGGAGATGATAGAATGACCCGAGGGAAGAATACAGAAGATTCAGGAATCAGGAAAGCTACAGAGAAGACACAAATGTTTGTTGCAAAGAAAGAAAGACAAATGTTTGAGGAATCCAAAAAAGAATTCAGAGGAGACCAAGGTTCCTCATCAAATACAAGACCAGAAGTGAGAGAATATGGAATGCATATGGCATTTGATCAGTCTGCTTCACTAAAAGAAGGAAAAGAGGTAAGAAAGCTCATGGAATTTTTATATACTTATATTAAGTTGATTCGAGATGAAAGTGTTGTACAAGAGTTACAAAATTTAATCAGACAATATGAGGTAGGAAAGATAGACCCCTTGCTAAATAAGGAAATACACCAATTCGGTAAGAAGAGAAGGACAAATAAGGAATTACATTTGAATGCTCAAATAGGAGAGTATGAGATAGATTATGTAGTCCTCAACTTAGGGTCGGAGGTCAATGTCATGATGAAGCAAACCTGGGCACTGATGGGAAAACCAAAGTTGATCTATTCCCCTATCAGGCTTAGGATGGCTAATCAACAAGCTGCAAACCCTTTTGACAGATTATAACATGTCCATGTGGACATTGACGGAGTAAGAACATTTGCATATTTTGAGGTAATTGAAATAGTTGATGATAGTTGTCCTTACCCCGCGTTGTTAGAAATCGTTTGGGATTTCAATAATTCCACTATGGTTTATTTAAAGAAAATACGTATGACTTTTGAAAGAGATGGCATTAGGTTCATTGCACCTTTAGATATAGATGAAGGTTAGTGGTACACATAACCTATCAGAGAAGAAGACCACGCATATGCACTAGAAAATATATACAAATTAACAGCCAGACAATAGGATTACATTAATTCCACAACTGATGGAAACTTAAGCTGGCGAAGTGATAGTGTATGCTCATCAGACTCGGAAGAAGCACTAGAGAACTGGCAGAATAAGATGTATGAATTATCTACAAGAAGATCTGCTAGATTAACCAGAGAAGTTTGTTGGATTGGCACAACAATAAATAAATTACCCACCTTTGATGGTATGAATCCTTTAGAAACCTTCTTGTCGGACTTTGAAGAAAGTGTACCAATACAACAAAGATTATTGGAAATGGATGAGGCCTTGAAAACCACACCAGCAATATGGTGGGGGACACACAAAAAAAACATTACAGACTGGGTACAATGTTGTACCCTGATGACAGTGCATTTCTCAACACAAGTAGAAGGATGCAAAGTTCAATACACAGGTTGAAGCTTCCCAAAGGACCATGTGCGAAGCTGTGAAGAGGCCTAGAGAAACATTCCTCAAGAAAAATGGGTGCACAAATTCATTAACACACTGGACACGATGCCTATCAACTAGTACCTTCAAGCAGAGCTACACCTCATCACTACAGATTGGGAAGGTATGACTCAGAATTTTGTAACTACCTTCTTATTTGAAATTCAATACCCATTAGTAGATATGGAATTACATATTGTGAGACAAAAAGTATTCGAGAATGTATCTAGACTTCCTTTGGAACAAGAAGATGATGAATGGACTGCACCTCCCCAGAAACTACAAGGTTGTTACAACATCAATGCTAATGAAGACGATGATCTGAGGAAGGTGAACATTATAGAAATAGAAGTCCAGAGAGATGTAGAAGGAACAGGAGTTGAGATACCATTTATTGGACAACCGATCAAGATTAATAAGGTCAATATTGGAATAGAGCAGACACCAAAGTTTGCAAATGTTGGAGAGTATTGGGATGCTGCCACCATTGACAAAATAACAGAGTTACTACATGAATATCAAGACTTTTTCCAACCAAGTTCACTAATATGAAGGTAATTAAAGGACCTATGGGAGATATGAGGATCCCTTTGAAGCCATATGTAAGACCAGTCAAACAGATACCTTACAGACTAAACCCTAAATATAAGGAAAAAGTGAAGATTGAGCTTGACAGAATGCTAGAAGCAGGGATTATAGAACCCGTCGAAGAGTCTAAGTGGATTAGACCTGTGGTGGTACAAGACAAGAAGACAAGAGAGATCAAAATATGCGTAGATCTCAGAAAGCTGAATGATGCATGTTTACATGATCCCTTCCCTACACCATTCATTGACGAAGTGTTATATAATGTGGAAGGCTAGGAAGTATATTCTTTTACAGATGGATTTTTAGGATACCATCAGATACAGATTGCCAAGGAAGATCGCCATAAGACCACATTTGCAACAAAATGGGGATCCTACCAATATACAGTAATTCCATTCAGATTGAAGAATTTCCCAGCCATCTTTTCTAGGATGGTGGTCGAAGCATTCAAGGAATTTCTGCATAAATTTGTAGAAGCATATTTTGATGATTGGAATGTTTTTAGTTTATTGAAGAATCATATTGAATGTCTAAGGATAATGTTGGATAAATCCAAGCAATACCATATTGCCTTGAACCTACATAAATGTATTTTCTTTTCACCATTTGGAGTTTTGTTAAGTCATATTGTATGCAAGCAGGGATTGTTGGTAGATCCATCCAAAATTGCCATTATAGTTGATCTACCCCCTCCTAATTCAGTCAAACAGCTGTGCACTGCATTGGGACACACACGCTACTACAGGAAGTTCATTAAGGGATATTCTCTCATTGCAGTGCCCATGGAGAGGTTGTCGAAGAAGGATTGTCAGTTTAGTTGGACAGAAGAATGTCAACAGAGCTTTGACACACTGAAACAGAAAATGGTTACTATGCCCATTCTGGTTTTCCAGATTGGACCAAGGAGTTTCACGTGCATGTCAATGCATCATCCATTGCTTTAGGAACTGTGTTATCACAGCCAGGAGAATGAGACATTGACCACCCATTAGCCTTTGCTAGCAGGAAGCTATCAACTGCTGAGATCAACTACACCACCACTGAGTGAGAAGGGTTAGCCATGGTGTACGCATTATATAAATTTTTCCACTACTTGTTGGGAGGACACTTTAAAATATTTACTGACCACTCCGCCCTGAAATACCTAGTCAAAAATCTAGTGTTTGGGGTATTACACCTCAAAATTACTCACTTCGATAGTGTCACAAGTGTCATCATTACAAGTTTTGTAAGTGTCACATCTTGTCCGCAAGTGTGGCATATCGACTACAAGTGTTGCACGTGTTACAAATAGTATGCTTCCAAATTTCCTATGGTGTGCCTCTAACGACATCGCAAATACACTTAAGACACCTCAAAGGTTAGTCTGGAAGAAGAGAAGTCACTTGACAGAGAGTACAAACCTTTTGCCATGGAAAAAACACTCAAAAACTGAATTTTGGAGAGGATCACTCCCCTACCCACTGTCAGGGAGTGTTGGCGCTCCATGAGCCTCTTTGGGGGATTTCTTGATCACCCTGTGCACCCTTTTGGGGGAGTGCTACCCTTGTTTTGGAAAATTCTGGGTTTGTTGAGGCAAATCAGGGAAGAATCCCTCAACTCATGAAGGTAGTTGGATTCGAATAGATGGTCAAGGAATGATCTTAGGGAAGATCCTCAACTGAAGGAGAGGAATCCTCAACTTATCCCAAATATATATCAAGTGGTTGGACCTCTCCAAGGTTATATAAGGATGCCTTCTCATTGTGAAAGGTATAATGGAGATTGAGAATTATACCTAACTTATGATCTCATAAGAAGGTATTGACATGGAAAATATTGGAGATGTGAAACTTATGATCTCATGAGTGAGATGCCATCAAATCAATCAGTGGAGATTACTTGAGCAAAGGGGTTGGACAAGGAGAATTGGAAGAAGTTGTTGCACCTTCATTCAAAGGATTGTAAGTATTTTTACTTGTTCTCATTAATATAATCAATGCTTGGCCTGTTTCTTTCAAACTTGTGCTTGTTCCATATGAGTTTGTCTAGAGTAGATGGATCTATGATTGAGCTCATCTCAGTAGAGTAGGAAGTCCATTGTATCTTTGTTTGTTTTGTAGGACCTATCAGGGAGCTCAAGATCGAAGCTCAACCAGGACTTTGCAAGGACAAACATTGCTAACAAGATACATATCTTTCTCCTTCTCTTTCATTTATTAGCTTGATTAGATCAAAAAAGGAAGTCAGTGTCCATGTTAAGCACTTTTCTGTCTTGGCCTTAGGAGTATAGAGACCAAGAGGGAATCCACTTGTCCACAGGAGGATTCACCTACAATAGAAATTTGTGACTCCACTGGGAGGAGCTCTGATTTTTGTTTCCATTCCCAGATCTTGTTTTGACCCTTTTCCCACTAATTTGATCTTCTCCACATTGTCATGTTGATTCTTAGATTTGTTTGATTTCCTCTTTATGTCATCATGATCGCCCTAATTGAATGAATTTCCTTGAGTTTTTGAGTTTTTGGGATTTTTTCTGAGTTTTTGGAGCAGAGCGCTCCCCTCCTGTTGCTGTCAGAGTGCTAACACTCCCCTATAGCCTTACACAGAGCACTAGAATGATCTGGTGCCCCTTACACCAGAGCGCTACCCCATTTTTGTGAGAAATTCTCCAGAATTTTCATCTTCTGAAGCTATTTCTTGGTTTTGGCTTTTTCTCAGGGTCCCATACTCTCAGTCCATATTGATATTGGCTTTCAAACACCCTTATTTCTGAGAATTCATCTTCTTTTGTTTGGGAATTTGGCATTTTCTTTCCTTGCTTTGAAGTCACTCTTTATCTTTACTGACCTAGAGTTAACTTGTTGTTTTCTTCTCCTTTATCTGACTGAGTGGAAACTTTTTTGATGAAATCCAAAGTTCTGTGAACATTTTCATTTGGTCTTTGAGGGAAACTTTCCTTTATTTCTCTTTTGTTTGAGGTTTTTTGGTTCTTGTTTGCAAATTTTTTTTTTTTTTTTTTTTTTGGTCTTTATTTATTCACAACGAGAGTGTATTTTTTGTTTTGTGTGAGGTTTGATTCTCATTGTTTAATCTTGAACTCTAATTGAAATTTAGAAGTCTTGCATATGATTATCATTCACATATAAACAAAAGGACATATTTTAGTGATTGGTTTGAATATTAGAAGGCATTTCTGAAATTTTTAGTATTGGATTGGATTTGATTGAGAAACACTTGTATGAGGACATTGCATCTTAATGTTTGATAGAGAAAACAACTTTTTCTCTTTCCCTTAAATAGGCCTTCATCGAAAGAAATGATTTCTTATCATTTTCTTGTGCATTTTTTGGAATTGAGTTATCATACCATCAGTTCCATTGTCATACACCCTTTGAGTAAAGAACAGTCGTAAAATCATCACGAATTAAAATTTATCTAGAACATTTTTTGTTTTTAGGATATTCCACCAAAATTAGACTAGGATTATCACTTTGGATTAGGTTGTGAGTACAACTCTCCAAAGTTATCAAAACAAACATTAGCATCCTGAGATAGGGAGAGTCAAATCCAATTGTCGCATAGGATTTCTGGGATCCCCTTCTCACACAGGGGTTACACACGAGGTCACATTCGAGTGAGTTACAGATATTATCCCTTCGTGGTTCAACTTTTTGTAGTGGTCAAATCGTATATTGGGGATCACTTGAAGGTATACCCATGATTATGTGTGGGAGCCTCTCGAGTTGATTTTAGACTTGTTGTCCTACCCATACATTCGGATCAGACTGTCGACTATACTTGCCTAGGGGCTGACTGTGAGTTGGTGTCCTTAGTTGCCATAACACTTAGGTACTTACATGAGGTGACAGTGAAGGGAAGTCTCACTATACCTGGGACAGACATTGGTCAAACTCACTCGGGCTCCTTGGAGGGTAAATCCACAAATACTGCGTGGAAACTTGCACCAAGGTGAAAGTTCATTAAGAAGATCACCATTGTAACTGTTCCACCATATCCTAGCCCCTTATTGACTTGATCACGCGACGCTGGATTTCATCACCAACTAGTATGATCATTGAGAGAAGTTTTGTTTGCTTGGTTTTGATTCCTAGATTTTATTAGTGTATGTTATTTCTTTTTGTTAGTTGGCCCTAGATTTTCAGCGTGTACTGTTATTCTCCAAAATTGAGCCTGTAGATGATAAAGGTCTTCGCCGATCGCGTAGGATGTAAGGGTTTCCTCCGGAAGGATACCAACCCTTACCTCCTAACCCTCTAGAATACAACTACCGTGGAGAGTTAGAAAATCAATATGAAGTTGGGAGTGTTGCTTCTCCTCTGTTAGACAATTCAGAAGGCTCTTTGGTTACGGTTGAGAATCCCACTTCTCGCACATCTGTGGCGACCATTCCTCTCGAACCACTTTTGCTTCGTTTAGACTCCCTTGGGAACATCATAGACGAAGAGGTCCCACAGTTACCTATGAGATATTTTACCGAAACATATATAGGATCCACAGAAGAAACCTTTGGTGATGAGTATAGGACTCTTATTCATCTTACCACTGCAGTAGACACAAATCCCATACCTGCTCATTTTGTATGGAGGAATTCATCAGGACATGATCTCTATGAGCATTTTGAATCCTTTCGACAACCCTTTAATCCTCATGACCCTCTTGTTGAAAGTGGGCCATCTGGTCAAACTATGAATCACTCCATCGATCAGGTCATTAACCCTACTGTTGCATCAGGGAGTGTTGGCACTCCCTGAGCCTCTTTGGGGGAGTGCTACCCTTTTTTTGGCAAATTCTGGGTTTGTTGAGGTAAATCAGGGAAGAATCCCTCAACTCCTGAAGGTAGTTGGATTCAAATAGATGGTCAAGGCATGATCTTAGGGAAGATCCTCAACTGAAGGAGAGGAATCCTCAACTTATCCCAAATATCTCTCAAGTGGTTAGACCTCTCCAAGGTTGTATAAGGAGGCCTTCTCATGGTGAAAGGTACAATGGATATTGAGAATTATACCTAACTTATGATCTCATAAGAAGGTATTTACATGGAAAATATTGGATATGTGAAAATTATGATCTCATGAGTGAGATGCCATCAAAGCAATTAGTGGAGATTACTTGAGGAAAGGGGTTGGACAAGGAGAACTGGAAGAAGCTGTTGCACCTTCATTCAAAGGATTGTAAGTACTTTTACTTGTTCTCATTAATATAATCAATGCTTGTCCTGTTTCTCTCAAACTTGTGCTTGTTCCATATGAGTTTGTCTGTAGTAGATGAATCTATGATTGAGCTAATCTCAGTAGAGTAGGAATTCCATTATATCTTTGTTTGTTTTGGAGGACCTATTAGGGAGCTCAAGATCGAAGCTCATCTAGGACTTTGCAAGGACAAACGTCGCTAACAAGGTACATATCTTTCTCCTTCTCTTTCATTTATTAGCTTGATTAGATCTAAAAGGAAGTCAGTGTCCATGTTAAGAACTTTTATGTCTTGCCCTTAGGAGTCTAAAGACCAAGAGGGAATCCACTTGTCTGTAAGGGGATTCACGTACAACATGGGGGAAGGATATGCAGATGGCTTCTACTATTTCAGGAATATGATTTTGAGATCATAGGAAATCCAGGAAGAATGAACAAAGGCCCTGACCACTTGTCAAGGTTGGAACATGGAGAAGAGTCAACCATTTTGGAGGATGCACTACCGGATGCACAACTACTGGCCATTAGAAATATCGATGATCACTTCGCAGAGATATTCAAGTTCCTATTAACAGGAATGGCACCTAGTGAGTACACAATTCCTCAGAAGAAACAACTAGTAGTGAGAACTGTAGACTTCTCACTTATAGCCAGACATCTATACAATATGGGACCTGATGAGATATTGAGAAGGTGTATTATGGAGGAAGAACGACCACTGATCCTTGCAGAAGCTCATGTAGGCATCACAAGAGGACATTATGTAGGAAAAGAAACTATGTAGAAGGTTCTTAGAGCTGGCCTCTGGTGGGATACCTTACACAGAGATGCTAAAGACTATTCCAGAGCCTGCGATGTATGACAAAGAGTCGGGAAACCGTCCAGAAGAGATGAAAATCCATTAGAACCATAGATAAATTTACAAGCATTTGAGAAATGGGCCATTGACTTCGTTGGACCTATAAACCCACCAGGAAATCGTATAGGAGCAAGTTACATAATTACAACAACAAAATACTTGACCATATGGGCCGAAGCAAGAGCAGTTAAGGACTCTTGTGCAACTACAACTGCGTGCTTCATATTTGATGACATCATAACTAGGTTTGGATGCCCAAATATCCTTATGAGTGATCAAGGTACACATTTCATAAATAATACAGTTGAAGCCATGACTGAAGAATTTGCAGTCCACCATTAGAAGAGCACATCATACCATCCACAAGAAAATGGGACAGTTGAAGCATTCAACAAGATTTTGGAAACAACACTAACCAAGATTTGTAGTGTGAATAGGGATGATTGGGATTTAAGAGTACCAAAAGTATTATGGGCATATAGAACTACTTGCAAGAAACTAACAATGCAGACCCCTTTCAAGTTGGTATATGGTATTGAAGATGTTGTTCCAATGGAATATCTGGTACCAAGCCTAATAATTGTTTCCTTTATAGATATGGATGACCCTAGTGTTGTTCAAGAGAGGCTGGTACAACTGGTTTAACTAGAGGAAGATAGATTCATTGCAGGATTCCATCAACAAGTTCAGAAGGAAAGAGAGAAGGCCTATCATGACAGGCACATCAAGAAGAAGGCATTAAAACAAGGTGATCTAGTACTGGTATATGATATCAAGTTCATAAAACATCCTAGGAAGTTCAGAACAGATTGTCTAGGGCCATACAATATCACTTATGTTACAGAGGGAAGATCTGTGCAATTGAAGATGTTGAATGTAGAATGGAAGGAATTTTTGGTGAATGGGAGCTGGCTAAAGTTGTACTATGACAACCAACTCCCTCATATCTCTCATTAAAAGCATGAATAAAAGGGTCTAGGTACCAGGTGCAGTTGAAACTGGGCACTAGACACAGAAAAGATAGTCTGCACAAGGGAAAAAGAGGAGGCATCGAGCAGAAAGTAGAGGCTGCACTGCGTAGTCTGGAGTCAAATTAAAACAAGAAGCTTAGATCTAAAGTGCCTCAGGACGAGTCACAGGTGAGTGTTGGGGGGATGTTGGACCTTGGTTATTGAAGTATGTGAAGATCAAGGAAGAAAAGGGAGAATGTGAAATTCACAGAAGAGACAATGACTGTTATTGGGTCGAAGTGAGCAAAAGAGAAGAAAAGACAAAGTGAAGTAAGTCGTTGAATGAGGAGATCGAGGATGACAGATAAGAAAGAAAGAAGGATTGTGGACAACTCAACAAGCAAAAAAATCCACCGTTAGATGTTTTGGAGCACCGTGAGAGAAGGAAGAAAAGACAGGTTGGCGAAGTCCTGAAAATGCGGATCAAGTTGACCTAGGGTTTAGACACCTAGGGTTTTGGTATCTAGAGATTTGGACACCTAGGTTTCATCCTAAGGATGTCGGTGAGCTATTTTAATGTATAAATAAAGGTCTAAAGGACTTGGGATGGGTTAGTGTTATGATTATTGTTGTTGTATTTTTCGTTGTGTCATCAAGTGAGTAGTAGTGTGTGAGAGATAAGTGATAAGTATGAGAGCCTTCTGTTATTGTAATATATTCAGTTGGGTGTGAAGATCAACCCTACAACTGGGTGTGTAGGGAGGGGAGAGAAAGGGAGGAGAAGAAATAAGATCTGCTAGCTAAGAGAGAATAAAAGAACTGTATGCTTTACCTTAATATATTATAGCACAGTTCTGTGGACGTAGCCTTAGAAGTGGGTGAACCACATATATTTTCTATGGTGTAATTGATATTTTATCTCTTTCATTAATATACTGTGATTGCATTATTGTTTTAGATATGATAAGTAGATGTGCAGAATAGATCTAAGTTGATAAGTGATATATGAATGTTTTTTTGTTCTTGTGTTAGATCCACTTGATATCCCCTTTGGTTGTAGACATCCCTATCCTGCACCCCCCTCATAACTGCTTCAGGTGAGACTGCATCTACTTTGCAGGTGTTTCCGAAAGGGCCACTAATAAGGGCTTGTTGGTGCGCTCTTGGAGGTGAACCCTCGGTCTACCCCTGTTCCAACAACAATCCTTGGTGATCTATTCAAGTTCCTCCTCAGTGAGATTATAGTACAATTGAATCTCTTCTTTGTGGTCATATGCACGCACAGTGATATATTTGAAGTGTCGATCTGCGCAGAACTTCATGAGGGATCGAAACTGATGCAGGGTTTTCGACATCATGTGAGGGGAAACTTCGATAGCCATATTCAGTTGGAGATAATAGGTATGAGAGACCACATTCGACTGGCACTAGTTTCCCATATCGCTTGAGTGCCAAAGTGTGGTGAAATTCGCAGTGAGCATCTCAAATGGATCAATGTCTGGGAAGGTCGCACCTTCTAGAATTTCCCAAGTGGTAAATGTGATGAGGATCAGGATCAAGCTAAAGTGGAACTCATAGCCATGATCCTGAGCTTCGTGATAGTATAATTCCAAATGGTTGACCAAGTACTTCACCCAGTTCATATGGAGTCCTTCTACACATTTCCCAACTAGGTCAACAACAAATCCTGTGACTTGTGTAGGTCAGTTCTTCCTTACTAGCTTCCCTATGATCAACTAGCAGGTTAGGTGCACTGCGCCATTCTAGATGGAAGCTACCTTTTATCCTTGCATTCCCTTTTCTACATTTTCATAAGTGTCCTTAATTCTTTGTGCTAGGGCATGGTCGAAAGCCTTCCTTG
>SNQJ01S0154646.1:0-15688 GCA_010110895.2 Picea sitchensis
GAATCCCGAAATCCTGAAGTGTTGGTCCCACACCCTTTCACATTTCGGAATTCAAGAGTTGTTGTGTGTTGTTGTTTGGAATTTGAAACCCTGAAACCCCGAATCATGAAATCCCAAAATGTTGGTCCCACACCCTTTCACCTTTCGTAATTCGGGAGTTGTTGTGTGTTGTTGTTTGGCATTTGAAATGCCAAAAACTCAAATCTCAAAATCCCGAAGTGTTGATCCCTCACCCTTTTGCCTTTCAGAATTCAGGAGTTGTTGTGTGTTGTTTGGCATTTGAAACCCCGAAACCTCGAATCTGGAAATCCCAAAATGTTAGTTCCTTTCTTTTTTGCAATTTGGGAATTGTTGTACGTTGGATATTTGGCTATGGAACTTGTGAAGTTCCAAACCCCGAAATCCTGAAATGTGGGTCACACCTTCCCTTTTTCGCATTTCGTAAGTTTGTTTATGGTGAGGTTTGGATACTGGAACTCGCAAAGTTTCGAACCCCGAAATCCTGAAATGTGGGTCTCACCTTTCCTTTTTTCACATTTCGGAAGTTTGTATATGTTGATGTTTGGACATTGGAACTTGCAAAGTTCCAAACCCTGAAATCCCAAAATGCGGGTCTCACCTTTCTTTTTTTCGCATTTCGGAAGTTTGTATATGTTGATGTTTGGACATTGGAACTCGCAAAGTTTTGAATCCCGAAATCTGGAAATGCGGGTCTCACCTTTCCTTTTTCGCATTTTGGAAGTTTGTATATGTTGTTGTTGGGTACTTGTAGTCACGAAGTCCTAGATCCTGAAACCCTAAAATGTGGGTCCCACTTTCCTTTCATGATTCAGAAGTTGTGGTGTTTTGATGTTTTGACTTTTGAAGTCATGGGATTTCGAACCCTGAAACCCCGAAGTGTAGATCCCACTTAACCTTTTCGCAACTTCAGGAAATGTTTTATGTTGATATTTGGCTGTTGTACTCGCGAAATCCTGAACTCTGAAATCCCGAAATGCTAGTCACTTTTCGCAATTTTGGGAGTTGTTGTGTGCAGATGTTTGGCTGTTGTACTCGCAAAATCCCGAACTCCGAAGTCTCGAAATGATGGTCACTTTTAGCAATTTCGGGAGTTGTGTGTAGATGTTTGACTTCTATACTTGGGAAATCCTAAACTCTGAAATCCTGAAATGTTGGTCACTTTTCGCAATTTCGGGAGTTGTTGTGTGTTGATGTTGGGTGTTGTACTAAAAAAATCCCGAACTCCGAAACCCGAAAATGTTGGTCACCTTTCGCGATTTCGAGAGTTTTTATGTGCCGATGTTGGGTTGTTCTACTCGCGAAACCCCAAAACCCTGAAGTGTTGGGTCCACAGTCTCTCCGTATTTCAGATCTTCGGAAAATACCATGGTCCATTTTTATGTTCGGCATTAGCAATCGTTGAAACCCGATTAACCTATGTTTTCCACAAAAAAATATACTAACATGGTTGGAATGTTTGTTATAGGAACAACTCTAATAGTGTAGTGAGCGGACCAATAAAAGAACGTTGGAAAGTCTTCATTCCATATGGATTTATGGAAGTAACAAATCGTATTACAAGTCGTTTGTATTGCAAACATATGGTAATATTTTTATGTAGGGATTTAGCCATAAAATCCCAAAGTTACTTGTATTGTTGAGACTGTGGTAGTGTTATAGGTACAAACAGATAGAAAAGTAATTATAGATTACGGGATCTTAGATAAACATTGAAGTAAAGAGTAAACACTTTTATATCGTCGATTAGGAAACTTTAAATTGAATGGTGAGGATAGCCAATGACAGAAAGGATTCTAACAAACTTTCAGGCTCAAGCCTTATAACAAAAAGCTTACTTGCTTGAAATCTCATAACTTTTCATGGATAAATGTACAAACACTTTTATTTTTTTGTGACAGTTTTTTAGGTACATTACATATGGTATCAGAGAAAAAGTTACAACACTAGGCCTGAAAAGGGCCACATTAATTGCTTAGTATATATTATGATTTATGAAAAAAATAATAAATCTTGTGGATTACAAACATAAAGCTTTTTTTTTTTGTGTTGAATAATGGTATCTCAAGAAGGTGTAGAAATCAGGATGGAAGGGAATCGGTAGCAAGGACGTCCTGGAGATCCAAGATAGAATAGTTATGGAAGTTCACCCACGAAGGTGTTGGAAACAATGAGGAACCTTATTGTTGAACTATAGGTTTTCAAGGCCGATAATGAAAAATTGAAGAAGGCACAACAGGAACAACAAGAGATAAGTGAAGTCCTGCTGCGTAGTATAGTAACCAAGAAAATCCCAAAAGATGTTAATCATGAGGAGGAGGTCAGCAAAAGGGCCTCCAAGAATTCTGGTGCAAAAACAGAAAAAGGAGACAGTTCATCTAAAGGGACACCTTCAGCTGAAGACAAAACCATACCAGACAGAAAAAGAAAACAAACAGACCACCTTGAAGGAGAATTGAAAAAGATTAAACTAGCTACTTTTGATGGAGAATCCAGGACAGGAGAAGAAGTCGAGGCATGGTTGTTGGACATAAAAAAATACTTCCAAATATACAACTATTCCAACAACATGAAGGTCAGAATGGTCGTCTACAATCTGAAGGGGAAGGCTAGCATTTGGTGGCAGGACCTGAAATTGGCCAAGGGCCTAAAAGAGAAACAGTTGGAATGGTCCGACTTCAAGAAGTATTTCAAGAAACAATTCCTTTCTAAAATATATTATGAAAGGAAGCCAAAAGAATTTTATGAATTACGACTCGGAATAATGACAATGGAGGACCTTATAAAAAAGTTTTTGGAATTATTAAGTTTCGTACCGTACATTCGAGAGGACAAGGTAAAAATCCAACTATTCTTAAGTTGCTTACCACAGGCTTACCGGGATAGAATTGAGTTTGACATCCCCAAATCCTTGAGTGAGGCATTCAGGAAGGCACGAATGTGATATGACCAGTATAAACAACGGGTAGAGTTTCCCAAGACCTGGAAGGATAAGAAGAAAGATGGAATAAACCAGGGGAAGAAGGGATATCGGCTAGCTCCTTATCAGAATGCAACAAAAAGTTTCCCAAGAAAGGATTTTCACTCCAATCATCTGAATATGCAAGGTAGCAGTAAACTGGTAAACTTGGGAATGCAGAAGTTTGGGGACAACTCTCGCGATCCATTAAAGTGTTGGGAGTGTGGAGAGCCTCATCTAAGGAGGAACTGTCCACGTTTAATTACAACAAACATAATTGTTGTTCACAATTTATAGGAATCCTCGATAGTGGGAGACATGGGCAGAAGTTTGCATTGGATAAATGCAGCCATAGATGATCGACAAGCTGACCACCAGTCCTCAGTGGTAGAGATTGAAGGTAAAATCCATGACACTCGAATTTCTATTTTAATTGACCCTGGAGCTACGTTATGTTATATTACTCCCAATGTAGTAGAGTCGAATAAACTTAAGAAACAAAAGCATGGAAAATCTCGGCTTGTACAACTAGCAACAGGTACTAAAAGAAAAGTAGTTACCTTTATTTTTGATCTTGAGTTCAACTTAGACGGTCAAAAGATAAGGACCAATCTGAACATCCTACTACTAGGATATTATGATATGATTATCGAGATGGATTGGTTGGAACAACACAAAGATGTACCAGACTGTTATACAAAGATACTTAGCTACAAAGATAATTTTGGCACTGTCAGAACAACCCAAGTCATACCAAAACTTGTGTCAGTCATACAAGTTTGAGCAATGCAATTCTAGAAATGTATTAGAAAGGGATGTCAAGTTTATGCCATCCAAGTGATGGATCTATTAGAAAAAGAAGATAAGCCCAAGTTACAAGACTTTGTTGTCCTATGTGAATTCAGAGACATATTTGTGGATGAGATACCAGAATTACCTCCTAGAAGGGAAATAGATTTCTCCATAGAATTACTACCTAGATCAACCCCTATCTCAAGAGCACCCTACAGAATGAGTCTACTAGAACTAACAGAATTAAAATTACAATTACAAGAATTGTTGGACAAAGAGTATAACAAACTGAGTGTCTCACCATGGGGAACACCAGTCCTCTTTGTGAAAAAGAAAGACAGTACTCTAAGACTATGTATCGATTATATACAACTGAACAAGGTGACCATTAAGAACAAATACCCCTTACCCAGGATAAATGATCTGTTTGATCAAGTTGGTGGGGCCAAGATCTTCTCAAAAATGGATTTATGATCTAGTTATCATCAAGTTAGGATAAAGGACTAGGACATAAACAAAACAGTTTTTCGTACAAGATACAGACACTACGAGTTTGTAGTCATATTGTTCAGACTCACTAATGCACCAGCCACCTTTATGTGCTTGATGAACAACATTTTCAGCTAGTACTTAGACAAGTTCGTAGTAGTATTTATCGACGATATTGTGGTCTATTCAAAAATGGAGGAGGAATATGATGAACACTTACGAATAGTTCTACAAACACTAAGGAAACACAAACTATACGCAAAATTTGACAAATGTGATTTTTATCAAAAAGAAATACAATATTTAGGACACCTCATTTCCTCGGAAGGTATTGCCATAGACCCAAAAAAGATAAAAGAAATTATGGAATGGCCAGTACCTAAGGATGTGGTAGATATTCGGTCGTTCATGGGAATCACCGGATATTATTGCAGATTTATAGAAGGGTTCTCCAAGATAGCCTACCCTATCACGTCATTACAAAAGAAAGGGACCGAGTTTAACTGGTAACAAAAGTGTCAAGATAGTTTTAACAAGCTAAAATAATTATTGACATCGGTGCCCATCTTGAAGGTAGCAAACCCAGATAAAGACTTCACAGTATGCGTTGATGCAAGTAAAGAGGGACTAGGTGGTGTTCTAACTGAGGAAGGGCACATGATTTGTTATGAGTCCCGGAAATTAAAGGAACATGAGAGAAATTATGTCACTCATGACTTAGAATTTGTTGCAGTAATACATGCCTTAAAAATGTGGTGACACTATATAATGGGCAAAAAATTCTTACTATTGACGGTTAATAGTGGGGTGAAATATCTGTTTAACCAACTAGACCTTAATGCAAGACAAGCAAGGTGGCCAGCCTTCTTGAGTGAATTTGACTTCGAGGTCAGACATATCAAGGGTAAGGAAAATAAATTAGCAGATTCTTTAAGCAAAAGAAAACATGGGCTATTTGAGATAAATATCAGCAGGGCAGAAAGTGATATGGAACAAAGAATAAAAAAATCATGTATTAACGATGGAAATTACACTAAGAAGATGGTAGAATTGCAAAACAATATCACAAAATCAGATAAAACGGATATAAGTATCGACAAGGAGGGACTATTAAGATTTAAAAACAGACTTTACATACCAGATTCAACAGAACTAAAATTAACTATTTTAGATGAAGTGGATAAGAAACCGTATTCTGACCATCTCGGCTACCAAAAACCAATAACAACACTCATAAAACTATTTTACCGGCCTAATATGAAGGCAAAAATAGAAGAGTACTTGGCTAGGTTCCAAGATTGTCAACAGGTTAAGGCCAAACACCAGCATCCAACCGGCCTATTATAGCCATTACCAGTACCAGAATGGAAATGGGAGACCATATCACTAGACTTTATAATAGGATTTCCTAAAACTCATAAACATAATGATTCAATCATGGTTGTAATCGATAAAATCAGTAAGTATGCACACTTTATTCCTGTAAAGTCTATTTTTAAAGCTATTAATTTTTCTGAAATATTCATGAAAGAAATTTTTAGACAGCATGGTATTCCTAAAATGGTGATTTCAGATAGAGACGTAAAATTCACATCTTCTTTTTCGAAGGAATTGTTTGCAGGACTAAATACTAATTTGAATTTTAGTACGAGTTATCATCCACGAATGGATGGACAGACCAAAAGGACAAATCAAATCATAGAGGATATTCTTCGCATGTATGTAAGAACAAAGCCGAACAAGTGGGAAGACTACCTACACTTGGTAGAATTTGCATATAACAATGGGTACCAAACTTTAGCAAAATTGAGCCCTTTCAAAGTATTGTATGGAAGGGTGTACAAATCAATTAGTTAGGATAACACAGGCGACACCTCATGGTTGGATCGAGAGCTCAAAGAAATGGAGAACATGGTAGGAAGGTACAACGGAGAACCCAGAAAGAAGCAGTGAACAAAAGAGCTATAGATTGGAAAAGAAGACAGGTGGAATTTCAGTGGAGATCATGTTACGAGTCCAAAGCCGAAAAATCTGGTTGAGACCACAGGAAATTGTCATAGAATTTGGAACCAGGAGTTTTGTGGGCCCTTTTGACGTACTAGCTCTAGTGGACAGTAGCATATCAACTTGCACTTCCGGCTAATCTAAGAATTCATAATGTTTTTCATACCTCTTTGTTGAAAAAGTATATTCATGACCCTACTCATATGATTGATTGGAACTTGGTCTAGGTGGAACCTACACATTCTATACTGAGGAGAGAAATATACATTAGGTGGAAGCGTCATTTCGAGGTAAAAGGTCTGATGGAAGCCCCACTTTGATCTGAGAGCCACTTGGGAAATGGAGGAGATTCTGAAATCTCATCCAATCTGTTCGAGGAAAGAGCGAACTGCCGGGGGCAGTGTTTTACTACTGAGAAAAGGATGTGACATGCCCCAAAATAAAATATTTTTATGTGCGGAAATTTATTTCCGTTTTTTGAAAATTCGAAATTGGAATTTTTTATTTATTATGGCAATTCCAAATTTCAAATTTATTAATTGTATTTAATTATTGTATTTGTTGGGTAGATATGTTTGGACTCAACTAAATATTTGAATATGATGCTTGTATCAAAACAAAATATTTATAGTAATTGCAGGAGGACAAATAGAACAAAAATGTTAAAAATCAGGTTGACCTTGACTCCATGAGTGGAGAACATTTGGAACTGCCTCTAGGATGATCATGAGAAGTGGAAAATCAGAGATTTTTCCATTGGTAGCCCCTGAAAATAATGGATTTGTAAAGCTGTGAAAATCCCAAAGGAGGGAAAAGAACGGGCAAAAATTGATAAATAACATATGCGAGGGGCAGGACGCTGCCAAGTATCTTGGGAAAAGAGATTCTGACTCTCTTTCTATTATTATGAACCTTGCTTGATTGAGTGTGAGGTGAGAGGAGGCTGCTAAAATAGAATTTCCTTTAGCATTGCTTGAACCCCTTTGTTAGTAAGTGTGAGACAGAGGGATGGCCCATTTGAATTGAAGGACATTCTTTGGGGAGGTTTCAGTTGGCCCTCAGTTCATGGAGTGAACTCACGGGGGTGAGATGGGAAATAAATTTGGCACCCTATTCTACAGGTTGGGAGGAACCTGGTTGTTCCTTTTGTCTCTCAGTGATTGGTTCAAAATGTTGATCTACCCTCTCTATTTTGAATGGCTATGTTTTGATTGATGGAAGGTATATGTTGTGTGATTATATCTAATTGTGTTAATGTAAACCTTTCCTCTTTGTTCTTGGATGTTTTGTGTGTAAGTGATATTATGCATCTAATTGTTTCTAAATTGGAAATAATTCTTTTAATGGATGGCGTTTTTTAAAATTGGTAGTAAATATGCAATCAGCATCTAAGTGCAGGTGGTCCCTCCTAGAAATCACAGGTACAGAGTGGTATTTTTATAGAAGTTGAGTTTAAGAAAGTCAGTCCATTTACAGGTTAGATTTAATCCAAAGTCAAAATACTAGATGTACAAAATTAAGGAAGTTAAAGAATTCTGGGAACCCCAGGAAACCAAACTCAGATCCCTCGGATCATCATTTATAATTTCCAAACTCTAATGAAATGATATTCTTATTCTTGTATTTAGATAGGTGCACAGATCTAGTACTGTTGGCGGTTAATGCACTATTTAAAGAGGCTCTAAGTGAACATAATAGGAGTTACCTTTTATAGAACCTGTTACCCTATTGTACCCTTTTTTATAGATTATATGCGTATAAAGCTAAGAAGTTAGACTTTCGGGATTCTGATAGGTAAACGGATATCAAATCCTTCTACACCTATTGTTTCATAGAACGAAAGTAAGAATACCATTACAAGGTAAAAATCTTAGAACTATGAAAATAATGTGAATTTCAACATTCAGGACCTGTTGGTTGCGATATACAAAGCTCCCTTGGTTTTGAAACCCCAAAACCACGGATCGAAATCTCAAAGTGTTGGTCCCTTTCACCTTTTAAATTAGAGAGTTGTTGTTTGTTGTTGGCATTTGAAACCCGACACCAGAATCGAAGTCACAAGAATGTTGGTCACACCACATACACCTTTGAGTGCGGGGAGTTGTTGTGTGTTGTTGTTTGGAATTTGAAACCACGAAACCACTGAATCCACGAAATCTTGAATGTTGATCTGTCAGCCTTTCATCTTCCAGATTGAGTTGTTGTGTGTTGTTTGGCATTTGAAACCACGAAACCCTAAATCCAAAATCCAAAATCCCAAAATGTTAGTTCCTTTCTTTTTCCCATTTCGGGAATTGTTGTATGTTAGATGTTTGGCTATGAACTAAGTTTGAAACCCGAAATCAATCTGGGTCACACCTTCCCTTTCACATTTGGAAGTTTGTTTATGGTAGTTTGGATCTTTTGGAGACTACATGAAGTTCAAACCGACATCCTGAAATAAGGTCTCACCTTTCCTTTTCATTTAGGAAGTTTGTATATGTTGATGGTTTGGAATAGGAACTCACAAAGTTCAGACCCCAAAATCTGAGAAATCTTGGTCTCACCTTTTTTGCATTTTGGAATTTTGTATATGTTGATGTTGGACATCGAAACTTCATGAAGTTCTGAATCCCAAAATCCAATCACGAGTCCTCACTTGGTCACTTTTCGCAATTTCTGAAGTTTGTATATGTTGTTGTTGGGTACTTGTAGTCACGAAGTCCCAGAATCGAAGCTCTTGAAATAGAGAGTCCCACTTTCCTTTTCGCGATTCGAGAATTGTGTGTTTTGATGTTTATTTGTGAGTTATTAGGATTTGAACCGAAGCCAGTGTTGATCCTACTTTACCTTACACACTTAAACTTTAGGAAATGTTTGTGTTGATATTTAGTTTGTTGTACTCATGAAATCGAACTCTGAAATCCTAAAATCTTTGGTCACTTTTACTTGAATTCGGGAGTTGTTGTGTGTGTAGTTGTTTGGCTATTGTACTCGTGAAATCGAACTCAGGAATCCAGCAATGCTAGTGCTTTTCGCAATTTGAGGAGTTGTTCTGTGTAGATGTTTGACTATGCACAAGTGAAATCCTAACTCAGAAATCCCAGAAATCTGGTCACTTTTAATTTGGGAATTGTTGTGTGTTGATGTTGGGTGTTGTACTAAAAAAATCCCGAACTCCGAAACCCGAAAATGTTGGTCACCTTTAAGTTTGGAGTTTTTTCAGTAATTGATGTTGGGTTGTTGTGCTCCACGAAACCCGAAACCCCAAGGGTGAACCCCACAATATCTCACTGGATCTTCGGCAAATAGAGTGGTCCATTGTTTTGTTAGGCATTAGTAATCACCGAAACTCGATTAACCTTTGTTTTCCACAAAAATTGTAGTAACATGGTAGGATTTTTTTTGTTATAGGAACAACTCTAATAGTGTTGTGAGCAAGCCAGTAAAAGAACGTTGGAAAGTCTTCATTCCAGATGGAGGTATGGAAGTAACAGACTCTATTACAAGGCGTTTGTATTGCAAACATATGGTAATTATTTTTATGTAGGGATTTGGCCATAAAAACCCAAAGTTACTTGTATTGTTAAAACTGTGGTAATGTTATAGGTACAAACAAATGAAAAGTAATTATGAATTCTGAGGATCTTAGATGAAATGTTGAAGTGAAGAGTAAACACTTTTATATCATCAATTAGGAAACTTTAAATTGAATGGTTAGGACAGTCGACGACGATGGGATTCTAACAAACTTTCAGAATCAAGCCTCATAACAAAATGCTTACTTGGTTGAAATCTCAGAACTTTTCATGAATAAATGTACAAACAATTTTTATTTTGTGACAGTTTTGAGGTACATTACAAATCATAATAATAATTTACAATTAACTAAATTCAAAATTGGTTCCATAAATGACAATAATTTTCCAATATCAAATTTACAAAAAACAAAAAAAAAAAAAAAAAAAAAAAAAAAAAAAAACTTAAAAATAATTTATTTTGGGGATGTTACATCAGCAGTATCTAAATCGCAATCAAATGTTATAGGTGAAATCGTGGTCCACTAATGCTCAATCACAGTCAGAAAATGGAGGGTATTGTGCGCCCAATTAGAGATGCACTTGTCTAGCAATAAAAGTTGTTGTTGTTGTCATTTCATGAGAAAAAAAGAGTAGACATTCACCTCTATATAAACACATTGTATTTTAACCAGGAAATCCATTACCAATAACCATTAATATCATAGTCACCATGCACACAATAAATGTGAACTCGCAGTCACACAATGAATGAAATTTCGCAGTAAAATAAAGGTGTAATATAGTTGTGGAAGGAACGTTGTCAATTCAATGATATAAATGTAGATATACAATTCGTGGGGTAATAAAACACAAATATATACAATCAATATCAGAGTGATATAAAAACACAGTGAGGCAAATTCGTAGGGATATGAAACATAGTTATTCGCAATGATAAAAGAAGAGATACTCGTTGGGATAATCACTGTGTAAAAACTGTGCATGCTGCCAAAAATTGTGGAGCAGAAACATGCAATGTGTCAATAAAGTTGTTGATTTTTATTAATGAGATTTGTTGGGTTTTCCATAAGAAAAGCATTAAGAAAGGGTAAGAATAAAATATTTGTCATGAAGATTCAAAACTTCGGTGGTAAGATAGAAAAGCATAGTCCTTTCCATGGTTGAGTCTGTGACTATAGTCAAAAATAAAAATCGTTGTGCAATGAAGGATAAAACCATAGTCTACAAATGTATAAACAAGGGTAAACTCATAGGTAAAAGATCATCGATTTGGTAGTGTTAAATGTCATAGATTGATGGTGTAAATATTTAAATGACATGTACAGATATGTTATAAAGGGTTCCTTGTCCATTCATTAATAAAATGCGAATATAAATTCGCTAAATAATAGTTGTGAATACAATGATTTTGCGGTCAATCTGTATTAACACCGTAGAGTATATCCGCCATAAAAATGTGATAAAATCACAGAGTGAATTCGCCAGGGAGTGTATTAAATGCAAAGTTAAATTATCCAAGAATGTATTAAAACACATCGTTAAAAATTTCATCGTTGAGTGTGTTGAAATGTAGAGAATAATTACCATCAAATAAAATAAAACGCATAGTTACTTTGCCAGGAATGTATTACAATCACAGTTAAATTATCCAGGAATATATTAAAAACGTAGAGCTAAACATTTCATGGTTGAGTGTATTGAAATACAAAAAACATTTGCCATCAAATAAAATAAAACATGGATTTAAGTTTCTAGGAATGTATCCATCAAATAAAATAAAACATGGATTTAAGTTTCTAGGAATGTATTACAACGTAGAGTGAATGAAGGATCTGTGGTGCCAACCATGAATTCAATTTGTTGAGGTTAAGATACCAAGAAGAGTGGGTTGAATGCTGGGTAAGTAAGGATGAAAACACAAAGATTACTAAACACAGTTTTCATATGCCAAGAAAATTTAGGACACAGAGGTGATATAACATGCAGAGACCATTGCAAAGGTGGAGACCAAAACGCAGAGATAAGAAGGGGTAAATAGTTGGGAAAAAAAATCCTTCACTCATCATACACGCACAAAAAGGCAGGGCATTAGAATCTATAGATCGCTATGCACCGAAGTGACGACCACAGATTCGGCTCCTCACCAACTGCTCAGGCGTGGAATGATGATCTAGGGATGAGGACGAAAGATAAGAACAATCTCTTCAAATAATCAATAAAACAAATAGTCATAGAAATGAAGGATTGATGGCCAAGGAGATCAATCGATGCAACAAGAGTAAATCTATGATGACTTTAAGTTCTCGATTAAAAAGGCTAAGCAGACACTTTTCTTTACACCATGAAAAAATACAGAAATAAAAGCACAAGTTCAATATTAATCTACCATTCAAAATAAATGTGTGCACATCGTAGACCAAGGTGACAACTCCGAGTTGTTGTCTCATGCACTCCATGCAAATCCCACTTTCCGACCAATGTGACTTCACTGGTACCTCCCAGCCAATGCTAGGGTAACTCTTATTCCCCCTTAGACCCCCCGATCCACAAATGGGCCATGCACTCTAAACCCAAGAACAACTAGAAACCAACTCACCTCGAAAGTTTGAGCTACCACTCGTACCCGAGATGGGTATCCCAACTCCCACAAGACAAGTCAGTCAATTCAAAAATTCTGTAGCGTAACGTTACGCATTAAAGAAGAGATCCATCCTCCTCATCCTCTCTACTTTATATAGATTTTCTAAGTGATCTCTTTCCCAATTTCCATTTAATTTATTGTTCAATAATTTAATTCAGAAAAATCCTCTCTCGTACACATGTCACCCATCCCCTTCGTTGCACTAGAAATTAATTTCATTAATTATTTAATTACTCCTATTTCCCTCACCCACCTAAAATCATTCCTAGAATCACTCCTACGTGTCCCCATATTCCGTTACACATTTTAATGACTTACGCCCTTACTAAATTCCTAGTTGAGTTCAATTTAGAAAGTTCTTAAATGAAAGATTCCTTACTAAGTTAGTCATTCTTCTGTTTCCTTATGTTTCCCTTTTTCTTTATGTTTCACCCTTTTCCCCTTAGTTTCCCAATCCTTTTTAAGTTTCCCCTCCCCCTTTTAATTAATAAAGTTTAATTAGCATAAGTAGAAAAACAATCAATTCCCTTTTAAATTTTAATCCCTTGATATAATTTGATTTTAATAAATTAATCAAATTTATTACCCCATTTTCGTCACATGTTTAATGATTATTATTATTATTATTATTATTATTTACCACGAGCATCACTTACACCTAGATTTTAATTTTCGAGGTTGGGCAACATTTTTATTAGGGAATTTTTTTTTAAATCTTTCATATCACATCATTCATTCTAAGGCCATCTAGCTTTAATCACTTATTAGTTAACAATGCGACTTGCCCTTCCGGATACACTAGGTGTTCCAAGGGTGCCACTCGCCTCATTTTGTTTCCCTTGTGTGACATGCCCTTCAGGACGCACTACGTGTTCCAAGGGTGACACTCACCTGTTTTCATTTTCTTGCGTGACGTGCCCTTCAGGATGCAATACGTGCTCCAAGGGTGCCACTCACCTCTTCAATGACTTTGTAGATATCAAAAAATCCTGGACTCAATACACCTCTAGGTCATCTTGAGGGAGACTAAGGGCCTCTAAGGAATAAGGACCCTACATTATTACGCACCCCTTAAAATCATCATGAGCGACTATCCCAGTCTTCCATCATGACATCGCGTGTCTTCTTGAACTAGGTAATCCTTAGCCTATAGTTCGAGCCATGATGTGAGTGCTAGTAGGATGTGGAAGGGATGATGTACACACCTCTCCCTCAACATCTCTGGTAGTCATGCATGACCCCTCTAATCCACATGTCAGTCTGGTCGATAAGCTATCGTCAGCCTGCATCATCAATGAATCATGTCAGAAATAAAATCCATAATCATAACATTTAATGAGATGCACATATGTTATATATACAACAATCAAACCCCAATATTCCACTCCTTGAATCGATCTGGAGTCCAAGGGTTTCATCGATGCATCTGCATCCTTGAGCTCCAAAATCCTACACACTCAGGAGAAACGAGTCAATAGCACCTGTCTATGTCAATACAACAAAATAACATTTCATCATATCCATAATGCATCATAATCAAATGCCCAATAGTATAATAATCAGGATCACTTGTAAGCAATTGTCATCAAAGAATAAGTTCTCTCAGTGCGCACAAGAGAGAGATATTACATACACCCCCTCTTTCTCTAAAATTCGTCCCGAAGTTTCACAGTATATAAGTGCCAAAATAATGTGTATCACAGTGTCATAAGTCTATCTATAAAACAAAAATGGAAACTGCTGGCGCATATCATATACATCCTCCCAGGTCACTGAGTGCGGACTATAGTTGTCCCGCTGGACCTTGACCTGATCTATTGTTCGATGTCAAAGTTTCCAAATGCGATGATACATTATGTGGATTAGCTCAACCATGAAATCCCCCTCGTCTGATACCTACAAGGAACTCATGTCAATAACATGTGTAGGGTCACTGATATAATGTGTCAAAACAAATACGTGAAAAAGAATTAGACAAGGCTATTCGATAGGCCATGGGCCCCTTCCTCTCCACAATCTAGAAAGGTCCCATGAACCTAGGAGAGATTTTATCTCCTTCCAAACTTGATTGAAATATTATGCAGTTTTACCCGCAAGAAGACTCGATCGCCAAATTCATAACTATGGTCGACACAGTGCGCATCGACATAACTCTTCTGTCAATCTTGCGTCTTTGATCCTTTGTCTTATTGTTTTCATTTGATATTCCATTTCTTGGATCGCTTCTAGTCCCGAATTGCGACCGGTCCCACTGAGACGAAGTGGGGTATAACACGTGGCATCGCACATCGGCGTTCGGGGTGTTGAAAGGTGAGAGCATTGCTACCTTTCATCTGTCGATTTACCGATAGGGGAATCCATGATACACGGAAGGTTGACCGTTGACCTCGGGGATCGGGGACCGGAGGTTGAAGTTGCACGAGGAGTGTGCACAGGGTTCGCGATTCCGCGAAACCCGATTTCCCGAGATAGTCGCCGAGAGATCAACAGAGTGTCCTATGGGTGACAGAGAGTCCCAATACGGGATTGGAGGAGCATCAGAGCTCTTCGGGCCGAGGTTTGTGAAGGTCCTGGCGAGGCGACCGTGTCGTCGGGGGCAGGTTGCGTCAAAGTGGTATCAGAGACTGAAAGTCTTGTCTGTATATTTCAGATAGGAAGAGAGAAGGAGGAAAGGAAAGCACTCTGATACTCACGACTTGCGTCAAAGTGGTATCAGAGCAGTGAGTGTCTTTGTTTTCTGAAGCAGAGACAGAAGGAACATAATGCCGCCCAGGAGAGAAAGGCAGTCACCTGATCATGAGGACAGGGATGTGCGAAGAAGGGGTAGGCCAGCAGGAAATCCAGTAGGGAATCCAGAGATGGAACGTCAGATACGAGATCTCAAGGAGAGACTCGAAGACATGGAAGCCACCCAGAGGCGTGGAGCTGGTACAACAGAGTTCAGCGATCCCGAGGTTGAAGAGGAAGCTGGACACGCCGAAGAAGAAGTCACCGCAGAAGATGCCTCGACAGAAAGGTTGATCAAAGCCATTTCGAGGATGNACCTACTTCGACTATGAGGACATCGAAGAGGACAATAAGATAAGGCATGCCGTCACGAAGCTGAAGGGACACGTAGCCTTATGGTGGGATGAGATGCAGGCAGACAGACGTTCCAAGGGAAAACAAAAGATCAAAAGCTGGGATCGGATGATCGCCAAGATGCAGGCGAAGTTCATTCCGAGGGATTACCAGATCACTCTGTTCAGGGGCATGCAGAACCTG
>SNQJ01S0154647.1:0-12793 GCA_010110895.2 Picea sitchensis
GGTGAAGGAGGTATCCCAGATCCTCCTGCAGCAGGATTTAAGTTTGGATCTGTAGGATTCACAATGAAGTTAGTGTCACCTAATTGTTCTCTGATGTCAGAGAAGTCCAAAGGTTGACCCCACGGACGGTTTGGTCGCCTAAGACTAGCTAAGGCACTATGTGTTTTAATAAGAGATCGATGGACAATCTTGTCTATGTCACCACTTGTAGGATTTGGGGTTGTTGGCTCAACTGTGATCTGTGGATCTTCGGTTGAAGTAGTTGTTGTTTGAAGGGGAATATTATCGTGTGAACGGCTTCTAGTCACTATAGGTGAGAGATTACGGGGGGGAGGAGTCTTGCGACTGCCTCATGCCATTAATTAAGTTCAGGCCCTCCTTCTAGTGCCATTTGTTGATGGGCGAAATTGACCGTCCGCCAATTGAGAGAGTGGAACCGGTCCGGGGTTGTCTAATAACCCAAGCCGTTTGGAATGAACCACCCTGATGGGTTTAGCGGCTCCATTAGCCGATCTAAGGTCCTAGGAAAACCAAAGAGAAAACTAATCTAAACTAACTAATCTAACTAAAACAAATAAAACAAACTAATCTAACATAAAACTAAATAAAACAAACTAACTAAAACTAACAAGAAAACAAACTAATACACTAATCTAATTAAAACTAACTACTAAACAAACTAACTAATCTATTTTAACTATTATATACAATTTACTAACTAACACTATACTAACTCTAACTACTAACATAAATATTATTTATTCACAAAATGCACAATATTCACAAAATACAGATTTAAATAAAACTTGGAAAACTCATTTACGTTTTGCCCTAAGACCGAGAAAAGTATTTTTTGTTAATTTTATGATTTTATGAAAAAGAAATAAAAATTACTGAAATTAAACAACCTAATATATTAATTCTACCTATAAATCTAAGCTTATATCTAAACTAAACTACTAATACTAAACAAACTAATAACAAACTGACCTGGAAACGCTCCAGATTTGTCCTGTGTATGATGACTGCGAAGCTGGTCAGAGGAAGTAAACTCGCACCGAATAATGCGGAATCTTCTCGTAAACGATATGCTGCAATGCTCTTTGAGTTGGTTTACAGGACAAACAAGACATAAAAAATCATAACAATTATATGATTTATAAATCTCTGCAATAAGGCAAACCTGTTATGCAAAAACTTATGCTTAATAATTCAACTTATGAAGAAGAGAAACCTGTCATTCACAAACTGAATCAAGTAATTGCTATGTTTTTTATACACTGGAAGAAATCAGATATGGATTATATTGATTAAATTATATCATTTGCAAAAGACTAAGATATCTAAAGTAGTCATTAACCAAATGCAAACTGATACACATAAACATGAAACAAAATATTGATATTATGAAAAGCTAAAGCTGTAGCAGAATATCAGATTCTATCTCAGTCTATATTAAAATTCCATATCCTTGTTCTCCCACCAATGAGGATGATTATTACAAAAAATAATGAGTATTTATAAGTTCTTCCACAGGGTAAAACCTCCCTGTGGAAGTTATCAAACTGTTTACATAATCTGGGAAGATATTCCCAAGATCAACTAAACTAGGAAACTAAAATGAAACCAAAATATTTCAATATCCTCCAAACTGTCCATCAAATCCCATACAATTTCGAATTCACCTGAAAAGGATCCAAAATAGACAAGTTAGAAGATTCTTTTATTAATAAAATGATAAAAATTAAATTCTATAGACTAGCTATAAAATCATCTGATTTTGTAGCTAGTCTAAAATAATATACAAAATCAGAATTGAGATTAATTCAAATCTTTTTGAAGAATTAAATTTAATCATCATCCAAGAAATATCTGAAAACGAATCATTGAGATCAAAATGATTTTATCATTCAACATTAAACAGGATCAACATGATTCAACCGAGCATAGAGATAGGACTACTCTATTCTTTTGTTACCAATGAAATCGGGTCCACAGAGTCGTAATCGGATAGTCGTAAGATTGTTTCAAATCCAATTGAAAAACATATCGTATGTGATTGTTAAACAAGGATATGATTCAATCCAACAGAATCAATTTCTAGTCGTTATAGCTGTAACGATATAGCAACAAGATTCATATCATTTAATCAAATACAAGGATAGAAACACTCTATTTCGATTATTGTCATCATATCATGATGAATCCCTCAGTTATGAAATCATTTTAATATTCAATTGAAAACGAAACAAATCGCAAACATTTCGTTACAATTGTCTTATCATGAGGGAAAATGATCGAATCGAACAGGATTATTTTCAAATCACGATAACTGTATAGCATGTGATTTAGGCCGTGAACGAATCCAAACCATAACCGACACATAACAAAAAATGTAACATGATCAATCAACAGAGTTTGTTATCGATTTTGATCATTGACCATTGCACAGTAAGCAAACAGGATTGATTTTATTTTACCAAAATCTTTCCAATCAAACGAATTATAACTGGGTTTGACCAATTCGTTTTTTACACATTTAAAATCAAACCAAATAGCAATCCAAACAAAAGAATCAATCGGCTAAGTTTAGTATATTCATTACAAACCATAATCGTTTTATGTTTCGGGCGTCGTTGCACAGGTTTAATGAGACCATCGTTTTTGAAAAAACATAGTATCCAAGATTTGGAAAATCGTATGACAGAGCACATCGTAACAACTATACTCCCGAAAATATTTACCAGTCACAACTTATCAATGATAATGAAATCGAATCTGAGCAAAATCGTAACAATCAAACTCGATCGAGTCGTTTATCAACCATATCATATGGATCATAACAGAACCAAATTCGAACGTGATTATGTTCTAAACTGGATACGAAAAATTTCCTTTTCAAATCTTATTCAAACCAATTCATTTGGGGGCAAACTATTAATTTTATAAACCTTAACGAGGCAAACCAATCAACCAAATTCAAGCAAAGATCACTCAAATCTAATCACAATCTATTGATCTCTAAACTGGGAATAATCAAATCGTAAATCGAATCGAAATTTGTTTTTATTTAAAACAATGCTAAATATAGAATGCACATGACATAACAGAGCTATTCATGATGTGAACAGAACTATTTAAAAACTGAATTGCAAACATCATATCAACCTAGATTATTTACAAACGATATCAAATTTTTCATACCTGTGTAGCGACAAGGCTGCTCAATTATACCAACTTTGAGTTTACAACCGCCGTGGTTGATTCCACATTTTTAAACAGGATGGAGTCGGTCGTCTTTTGTTTCTTATCTGTCGCTTGTAGCTTGGCCTTTTGACTGTTCAGGACTACAATCTAGTCCTCCAAAGATTGAATCTTTGATTGGAGAATCGGAACATCAATATAATATCACTCTAACCATGAACTGCATTAATCATAGGGTGACACTGTGGGTTTAGACAGAGCAGGCGAGGGTTTGGGCAATTGACCGCGGGTTTCACAAGGCAGCTTAATGCCTGGGTAGTTAGGGTCATCCTTTAGGCAAGGGGTAAGGTTCGATACAAAATCATATGAGGGTTCGGCACACAAACCTTGCGAATAGGGGTATTCGCTGGCCAGGAAACGCTCAACCTCTGAATCAGAGTCTTCACTCAACACGATAGGGTTTGGCTCGACAGGGGGTTTTGGCTTGTTCCTTTCCATCCATGAAATCAAACGTGCATTCCTTTTCCCTTTGGCATTTGCAGTGAGGTTCGGCTTGGGATTTTTGTTACAGGCTTGACAGTCTCAACACTCTTAGTCACAGTATGGGGTAAGTCGACAGGAGGGTCAGCCGAGGGTTTAGGCAACATGATATGGTAGGGCACCAGGGGTAGAGGTGGTTCAGCCTTAGTCTCAGTTACCACAGGTTTATCAACCTGTATAGGGTCGATGTCCTCAAATCCATTACGGGCAATGAAAGCTTTCCAAGTATCACCAAGCAAACTCAACTGATACACAACAATGAGCTTAATAAGCCCATGATGAAACAGGCTGTTGTCAGCCTTGTGCCTCTTATACTTCTTAGACTTTTTAAACAGGCTACGATGCAAATAATAGGGCATATTGAGCTGATATCCCATAAAAACCATAAGCAAATGTAGGTGGTAGAGGAATACTAACCCGTATCGACCTTTGCAGGTCACAAACTGCTTGATTATCATTAAAGTGTCGTGCCAACGTGGTTTGAGTATAGAGATTGGCAAACCTCTGTCACACGAAGTAACCTTGCGTGAGAGGAAGAGCAGTGTCCATGGGACCTTCTTGACCTTGCAATTCTTGAACCATCGTTGTCCAGTGGCAGGCAAACCCATAGCAAGACTGATGAATTTCTCATCAATTTCCAATTGAACATCTCCGACCTTGGCTCGACAGCCATCGAAGGTTGACGTGAACTGTCGTGCTACAACTAAGTTAAAACCCTCATATTGTTTCACGAAGGTAAGGCATCCACTTTCTGCCAAATCTTGGCGGGCATTGTCAAACATCAACAAAGCTTGATTGCCATTAGGTTCAACTCGCATGACTGGCGCCATGGATCTGAATGCATGGTAAGGGAAGGGTTCAAATTCATCAACACACAGTAACAGAGCTACCCGAACCAGCAGCAATGAATCGAGCCAAAAGGGGTAAGCATTAACTCAAGCATGCAAAGGTGGTGGAGTCATTCAATACCATGCACGATAATTATGGTCAAAGTACAACCGTCGATATACATAGTAATTCAACCATTATAGCATAGTGAACAGTCATATCATTTGGCCGATTAATGAAAGTGCATGCGCGATCAACGTTATACCATAATGTTTAAAACATCCGACATATAAATTAAAACCCAAAATCAAATATGCGCCAATGTATCAATCAAAAATTTAATCAAGGTGCCAAATCGATATTGCATATAGTCTACTAGCCAAAGTTTTTGAAAAGATGAACATAAGGATTATATCATACATATATAAAAACTTAATCAAAACCCCTATGCATTTTATAGAATCAATGATTATGCAAGTCATAAAATGAAAATCCAAATGCTCAGTGTCTTACAAACTCAATAGAACCAAGTTATATAATCAATCGAAGTATGAGAACCGATCAAAGGATATTGCCAATCATGTAATGATCAATAAAAGGTAAGCGCAATAGGCATAACGACAAAATAAATACCCACAGTTTAGATAATGATCGAAAAACAACTTCGAAAGGAGAAGTTTTCACGCTTACAGTCGTGAAAACTTAACGAAGACAAATGTGTAAATGTCGCAAGAAATGAAAGTGTCGTCTATTTGAACAATGTGACGAAAACTTGATGTTCGTAAGACATAGGTGTAGGCAGCTCATAGGATAATAGGAAAAAGTGAATTGGTTGCCAACAAGTAGACATAAGAGTTCACAGGAGAAGGGTATAAGGAAAGACACGATATAAAAGCACTAAAAAAAGAGAGAAAGTATTGCATGTTATCCTCATGTCTATTACAACTGTAGCCACATGGCCACCGAAGTGACAACCACATTGTCCATGAAAAACATTTCAAGATCATAGTACAAATTACGTATGAAAAGTGGAAAAGAAAACATTTAATGTTAGAGAAGTAATGCTAGGATTATTTCTAGTATTACTTCATCTTGAGAAAAGTTATTAAGCAAATGTGTATTTGGTTAAAAAAAATGTTGTACCTATTTGATAAGTGGGTAAAAAGTGCCCGATGATATAGGAATAAAAAACTATAGGATAATGTTTTTGATTTGCGTGTTGTACTAATGGAAAATCCCAATCCCTTTACCATAGTCCTTGTTGCCCGAAGGCAAGGACTAATAAAGTGGAGAAAGGTTTAAATCTTCAAAGTTCCTTTTAAAAAATAAATGGTGGTTGGACATGATAAGTTGTGCATAGTTCATATGTTTTTCCTTGATATTGTAACTGTTAAAAAACATTATTCCTTTGAGTTATAAACCTGATATGTGGTATATAATTTATCTTCCCAACAACATTTTAAGTATACTTTAATGAAGAATGCTTTCATACATGAATTTTCCAAAAACATGTTAAGAGTGGTTATATATGATATAGTGGGCACATGTTGGATAGGAAAAACTTATGACTAAACCATTTTTTTGTGTTTACACAAAAAGAAGAAGTGTTTCATGCTTAATCACATCAAATAATGTGTACCATAAGATTTTGATTGAAGTTTATCTTACGATGTAGATGTGGCGTGGAATGAATTATCATCATCATCTCAAAATGTCCTTTCCTTATTACCTCATATCCATATAAGTCAACCCTACTTTCTAAATCCACTAATTACTAACTCCAACTTCATCTCAACATCTATAATTATTGTCGCAATAGCTATTGCTACTATAGTTGAGATTTGAGAAAAAGTCATGAGAAGTGGTGCAAGGGTGTAATCACAAAGGAACCCAATTAATGTACATGAGATGACCCTTTTTTGCTAAGACAAAGCTACCTAAATGTGGGATTATCCCAAATTTCCACATATACCTCATTAACACAACACCCAACTCGTTTGGGCTTACTTGGTCAAACACCAATTAGATGGGAAAAAACAAGTATGTAAAAGTCTTTATAGTTTTTCTTTCTATGTCCAAATTGAATGGCATGCAAGATCAAAACCTCTGATGTAAGAGAAAAAGTAACTTTTTTTATGCTTTCCATATCTTTCATAGAAAAGTTAAATTTTCATGGAGCAGAAATGACATCACTAAATAAAAAATTGGCTCCTTAATCACGTTTTTTTACTTGAGAAATGAGATTCTATATTTAAGTAACAATTGCCATGGTTTATCCCCGACCAAGGATCAAACAATGCACTTCACTAAAAGAGAAACCCCTTGCATTGTTAATGTTAATGAATCCAATTCCATCTCCTTACTTAGAGAGAGTATAGATATTTTAGGGCATTAAAGGAACTGAATGAGCATGACCTCAAAATTTTGATCATTGGAAATCTCTTAGAATTTTTTGCAAACGATTAAAGTGAGAAACAAGAAGAAATTAGAGATAAACCATGGGTACTTTTTGTTGATCAATATTTTATCATGTTCATTTATAAATGGAGCTTTTAAAATTGTGAAAAATATAGTCTATATATTGTAGGTATTGGGGGATGTAGGGTATGGGGAGATTTGTAAGTATTGAGGGTATAAAAAAATGGTGTTCGATAAAAATAGGAGATATCTACTTAAAATAACTTCTTTTTTTATTGAAAATATGTATCTAGAGGGAGTTCAACAAGAAGAATTTTGAGAGATAGTTATTAATATCTACTAAAATTAGATAACACATGCTATGTAGCAAGTTTACTAAGTAAAAACTCAAAAAAAAATATAATAAATATGAAGAATCTAATTTTTTTTATCAAAACTTGCTAATAACAAAAAAAATTCTCAACTATCAATTTTGATTTTTACTTTGAAATTTTTTTAGACAATATTCTTATATAGCAAAAAGTGATAGACTAACTCACAAAAATATTCCCAAATAATGATAAATTCTCCATTTCTCAATTCTCAATATATATATATATATATATAACCATGTTGTTCTGTCCTCAACACCCATCAATCAAAAGATAGATTATACCACCAATAAATCAAAAGTTCGATTATGGAGATTTTGTGTCAAGGAAATTCCAAAGTCTTCACCAATGATGCATGCAGGCATCTTGATAGATATTTATTTGAAAGGGTTCTCTTAAATAAAAGGAAAGTTGAAGCATTATTGATAGGGATTTCACCATCATAGAAACAATATCAAAAATATTGTACCTTAAGGCTACTCAATTTCATATTGACTTGCAATGAACTAAACAAGACGATGAATCATCTTCTTTATGAAACCAAAATGCTTGGTAAGGGAAAGAATACTTTATTAAAGCAAAAATCCAAAATGCTTGGTAAAGGAAAGAATACTTTATTAAAACAAAAATCCCCGAGAAAGGAAAAAATCATGAGTTTAAGGAAACTAAAGGACCGTGATTGAAGATTTACTGAGAATTTGAGATTAGACACAGGTTTTGACTTTGGTTGGACATTATATGCCGTGTAGGGTTATTTATAACTTTCTCACTGCCTTAAACAAAATGAAAATGAAGTTAATGTTAAAAATGGGACAAATTTTTTTACAGAATTGTGGAATTGTTGAATTATTAAATTTTCAAAAAAATGAAAATTATTTATAATGTTAAAATGTGTAAAATTATATATTTTATTATCAAAATTTTTATTCTTATTCCATTAAATTGTGATGAATATGTTTTTAATATAATTTAATCAATTTGTCTCAAAAATAAACAAACAAAAAAAATGTTAAATGATCACGTGAATGGTCGTCATAAATGACGGACAGTCTCGTTCACTTGAAAGAAAAAAAAAATGCTTAGCCACGAATCACGATCACATTTTGTATCCGATAAGATTTGGGCCAAAGTGCTTGGCTTAGGATTAGGCCACGACACAGTTACAGTTGGCCATTGAATGACTTTTTTGTCTTGTTCCTTTGTTGTCTATTTTTCTGATTACAATTTGTTTAACTCCGCATTGCATTCTGACAATCCAGATATACGTCTCTCTGATTATGTTAGATTGAATGGTGGGGTTAGATTGTGGAGTGGGTTAACTGGAAGCAATTTTGTCTTTTTAGTTATTTTTCTTTTAGTTTTTAAATTTTTGGTCAATCCAGAATTTTGATTAATTTTTTGGGTATTTGGATTGGTTTAAAATGGGGCATAATTTCTTGAGTAAGGATCTGAAATGCATAGAACATTGATCCATGAGAAACTCAAACTATCCCGGAAAATTTGGCCAGATTTAGGCCCATTGTTTTGCCTGAAAAGTAAAACTCAAAAAAGAAGATTACTCCCAAATTAACTTGCTCCTTAAATTGCTGCTAAACCCTCTAATCATACAGTACATGCACTCAGAAACAATCTAATTCAGAATGTGCAGGGCTTTGACATATATTTGATGTTACATTTAACATCATCTTCACCATTATAGATATACCATTATGGATATACTGTATTCATAGACATACCACTGACTTAAATTGATTGCAGATTTTGTCTATTGAATCAGTGTTGAGAAAAGTTGATTACATTTAACATTACTCCATACCCTGGATGGAATCTGCAATCAAGATGAAGATTGTTATTAGTAACCAATACACCAATAAGATTTGTATGCATATGCCCCTTCCCGATATATGATGCTCATAGAGGGCCTACCATCAATGAGGTTCTTACGCCCATTCCAAGATGCATGATGTTGTTCGCATGCATCGAACTCCACATTAAAAGCTAGAATGAGTGAGAGCTTGGAGGAGGATAAGAGCAGCGAGTAGTCCTGGCATAAAAGAATGGAAAAATCTAAATGTTTTAAGATTTAGATTTTTTTTACACGTGTTATCTAAATTTCATTATTAAAGAATGTGTTATCTAAATTTCATTATTAAAGAATGTGTTATTTAAATTTCATTATTAAAGAATTGTTGGAATTCTAAATTTTTTTGAATTCTTATTTTTTATTATAAAATTGAATTCAATACACTTAATAACTCCATCTATAGATACCATCTATAAACTAAGGAATCAAAGGTTTTAATAACTCCCCCTGCTCCAAAAACTTTCCTATCACTTTGAGCTGCACCATCAAAAAAAGTGATAGAAAATTCTTCTGAATGAGTGACCAGGCATTCTCTAATGGGGGCGCAAACTTGAGACGAAGGTTGCTGCTTGTAGAGTCCCAAAACCTTAATAAGCACAGATTGATATGAAGGGGCATCACTTTCAAATATAGCTATGTTCCTTTCGATCTAAATAAACCAACAAATAGTAGCTGGAAGAGTTGGAGACACCGATTTATCTTTAATCCAAATATAAAAACAATCTAAAAGTGTCTTACCTTCCCGAATCCTTTTATGATTTTGAATAGATTTGATTCTATTCCAAACCTTCTTCGTAAGCATACAATCAATAAAAAAATCATTGATATCCTCTGAGCATCTTTTACATAAGACAAACATGCTTGGGCCTTCCCATCCTTTTCTCTGTAAGATGTCCCAAGTAATAATTTTTTGATTCGTAGCCACTAAGACGAAGATTTTAATCTTAAGTTGAATATCCCACTTCCATATTTTATGCCTCCAACTATTCAGAACCGAAAAATTAAAACTAGAGAATAGAGCCAGGTAAGAATTTTTAACAGATAGAGTACCAGAAGAATTACCTCCAGTCCACATGAGCTTATATGGAGTATCTATGATCTTTGCTCCAGTTCTAATAAGTGTTTTCCGAAAAAGAGCCCATTCTTTCACAAGGTTACTAATCAATTCCAGGACTGAGCTTCCGATCCAGTTCCCAAAATAATTAGGAGAATCTTGTTGAGTCGATGTTTGGGCTAGAACTGATATCTTTTTCATATGAAGACAATTGATAAGATCCTCAGATAGTAGTTCTTTGTTTCCCATCCCCAAGATATGGTCTCTGCCTAAAGAGATTAGGTGACCAGAACCCGACAACCAACTAAGTCAGTGAGTGATTAAATGAACAGACTTTAAAAGACTATTCCAAATCCTAGAGGAAGAGTTATGTTTGAAGGAGGCAGAATGAAACCAATTGATAAGGGTTGTATTCTGAAGATACTTGTCCTTGATAATTTTGTGCCAAATTCCATCTCGATTAAGGACACGCCAGAGAGAATTTGCATTTAGAGTTGTATTGAAATGAATTAAATTTCAAAAGCCCCGGCTGCCACAGGATTTAGGACAAGATAATATATCCCATATGCAAAGGTGGTAATGATTGGTCTCACTATTCCCCTTCCATAAAAATTTGAACATTAATTTGTGAATCTTATTAAGAACTGTGCACGGGATAAGATCCAGAGATCTCTAGTAAATCGGTTGGCTCTCCAGAACTGATTTCAGAAGGATGTATCAACCTCCCAATGATAACCAATTATTGCACGAGAGGCCAATCTTTTTCTCCATTTTTATAATTAACTAGTTCCAATCTGCCACCCATTGTGCACCAGTCTTTAAGTGATAACCCAAGTATTTGAAACCTGTAACCAAAGATGAAAAAATATATGGAAGAACAGATTTAAAAGGAGTAATATCCAACTCTTAAATGTATTCATAATGTAGTGTTGTTTTTGAAACATTAACTTGAAAACCCGAAGCTTTACAGAATAAAACAATAAGTTTTTCAATTTCCAACCACTCTTGTAAATCAGCCTTTGTCAAGATTAAGACATCATCGACGAAGAATAAATGGAGAATGTTAAGCATTCTGGAAACTTTGATACCTGAGAGCTCTGGAATCTTTGATACCCGTGGAGGCATTCTGGTGACAGGCAAAGTAATTGCTAGGCAGAAAAAATTGTCACTTCTTAATGTTTATGGGCCATGCTCAGATAGGAATTCTTTTTGGGATCTTGTGGCGGCTAGTGTTCTGATGTCTTCTGAAAAATTGATCATAGCGAGAGATCTTAATATTACCCTTTCATCTAATGAGGTTTGGGGAGGTTCTATCTCTTCTCGTTCCTTGGCAGATTATTACAACTTATTATTACAATCAAAGAATTTAGTGGACTTACGGCTAGACAAGGTGGTTCCAACCTGGCGCAATGGTTGTAAAGGAGCTCATGGTATTGTAAAGATACTGGACATATGCATAGTATCTGAAGGTTTGTTATCTGTGTGTGGCCTATATCGCACTTGGGTAGAGTATCCATTCATCTCCAATCATGCTCCTATAATATTTCAGATGGATATTATGCTGAAGTATAAACCGTATCCTTTTAAACTCAACCCTCTCTTGTTGCTAGAAGATGATGATAAAGAGATGGTTTTTCAGGTGTGGAAGAATCCTAAATTCAATTCTGAAGTGGGATGTCAACGTAGATTGGTATGGAAACTAAAGGAATTAAAAAGGAAGACTAAATAATGGGTGAAGTAGAGAGATACAAAATTATTACTTCTCATGGAGTCTCTGGAATCACAAATTAGAGATACTTTTTTGAGAGGGTAAAAAACAATGATCAAAACACAAAATTCTTTAACCATTTCGCAAATCACAGATGCATACAAAATCATATCTGAGATATTATTGATGAAGATGGCATTGGGCACTCAAGTTATAAAGAAATTAAGGATGGGGTTGTTCAATACTTCAAAAAAAAATTCAAAGCTCACATTAATTCCTTTACAAATGAACATGTTCAAGTTACTAATCTTTTCTCCAGGGTGGTATTTGATGAGGAGGAAAATACTCTTTATGATCCTGTTACTTTAGATGAGGTAAAATATGTCTTATCCCTATTCAAAAGAGATAAGAGTCCATGCCTTGATGGATGGACAATGGAATTATTTTCCACTTTTTTTCGATTTGGTTGGTGAAAACCTTGTTCAGATCAAGGAGAAATGGATCTATAACGGGAAGCCTAAACTCAACTTTTCTGGCCCTTATCTCAAAAGAAAACAAATCTACATGTTTTGGGGATTATAGGCCAATCTCCTTATGTAATTTGTGTTACGAATTGATTTCTAAAATCATTGCCAATCACATTAAACTTATTCTCTCTAGCAATTTCTCAGAGGAACAGTTAGGTTTTTTGAAAGGTGGGAGGATACAAGATGCTATTGGTACATCTCATGAATTTCTACATAGTATAAAAAAAAAGTAAAATATTTGATTCTCAAAATGGACTTACCCATGGGTTTTGGCATTTA